>PVKM010018752.1:0-24782 GCA_004027735.1 Carollia perspicillata | reverse complement strand
TAAGAAACATGACATCTGCCAAGCCACCTGCCATCTCTTCTTTATTCCTTCCTCCTTGACTCTTTACTTGATCCTCTTTGACTTAGCACCTGTTCTATATTATTCCCTCCTTCCCTGACGGCAATGCAGAAAAATGGTAAAGTACCTAGGCTTTAGAGTCAGGCAGAATGAGTTTAATCCCAGCCCACCCATTTAATAGTTGTGTAATCTTGGACTGTGTGATCTTTCGCCTTCCTATAGCTTACTTCCCTCCTTTGTAATAGAAAAATAATGGTACCTACTCAAGAGGGTTGTTAGGTGGATTAAATGAAATGATACACGTAAAACTCCTTGCCCATACAGTGGTCAAAATGCTAGTCATTTTTATTTCATTATTGCATTTTAAGATTCTTGCAGAGTGGGCCTGTTAATCTACCTTTCTCACTTTTATCAAGTAATAAGAAAAATATCATATATATATTTACCAATATAGTTAGCATTTCCAGTGTTCTTCCTTTTGTTGTATAGGTCCACTTGGCATCATTTTCCTCTTGCCTTAAGGACTTCAACATGTCTGGTATTATGGGTCTCCTAGTGATGAATTCTTTTGGCTATTGTATCTCTGAAAAAGTCTACATTTCACCTTGTTTTTTAAAGATGTTTTCACTGGGTACCGAATTCTAGGTTGGCAATTTCAGTATTTCAAAGATGTTGTTGCCTTATTTTCGTTTGCTTGTTTCTGACAAGAAATATACGGTCATCCTTAGTTTTGTACCCTCTTTATACAATGTCTTTTTTTCTTTGGGTGCTTTTAAGGTTTTTGGTTGTTGTTTGTTTGTTGTTTAATTACAGGTTTTGAACAGTGCCTTGGTGTAATGTTCTTTACATCTCTTATCCTTGGGGTTCACTGAAATCAGTGGGTTTATAGTTTTCATCAAATTTGGGAAACTTTCAGCCATTATTTATTCAATTTTTTTTGCCCATTATGCCCTCTTTCTCCACTCTTCTAGCAACTCATTTGTCATGTATATTAGGCACTTGAAGCTATCCCAAAATTTACTGATGTACTGTTTACTTTTTAAATTATTTTTGTTTCATTTTGAATAATTTATGTTAGCATGCCTTCAAGTTCACTAATCTTTTCTTCTGTAATGGTTAATCTGCTATTAATTTCATACAGTGTAATTTTCACCTCAGACATAGTTTTCATCTTCAGAAGTTCAATGTGCTCCTATTTAACTTTTGAATATTAGAAAAATAGTTATAGTAATAATTTTATTATACTTATTGCTAATTCTAACCTGGTATTTCTGAGTTTAGTTAGATTGATTTATCTTCTCATTGTAAGATATATTTTCCTGCTTCTTTGCATACTTAGAAATTTCTGATTGGGTGCTATAAATTGTGAATTTTATCTTGTTGGATGCTGAGTATTCTATATATATTCTTGAGTTTTGCTCATGGATGAAGTTAAATTATTTGAAAACTAGACAGTTTGATCCTTTTGGTCTAGCTTTTAAGATTTGTTAGACTGGTCCAGACAATGTGAAGTCAAAGGCCAATTATTTCTCACAACTGGGGAAAAATTCTTCTGTGTACTCTACCTAGTGCTCCATGAATCCTGAGGTTTTCCAGTGTGGTTTGTGTAAACAGGCAGTACTCCTGGCCATGAATACACAAGTGCTGTTCCCTTTAATCCATCTCCAGAAGTGTTCTCATATGTAAGTGCTACTGAGTACTCAGTTGAATACTCAGGAGACCCCTACAGCTCTCCTGGGTTCTCTGTGCAGTTCTTACCTCTCCAGTACTCTGTCCTGTTAACTCTAGCTGCCTGTGTCTCGCTGGACTTTAAGCAACATATTCTAAATTCAGAAAGTCTACCATTCTTCACATGTTTTCCCACACCTTGCATGCACCACAGTCTAGAAAGTTTCTTCAATTTAGTAACCTGGGCAATCTTAAGGCTCACTTTGTCTCTCATTCTCAGAGACAGATCACTGTCTTTCATTGCCTGATATCCAGGGTCTTGAAAATTATTGCTTCATATGTTCGGTTCATTTTTTAATTGTTGCAGGTACAAGGGTAAATCTTATTCCTGTTACTTCAACTTGGCTAGAAGCAGAAGTTTCTCTCACTTATTTTATTTTTTTCTGTACTGAACCACTGTACATGGCATTTTATTCAATCATCCCTAATGGACTGGGGTCAAATCTTACACGGTTATGAGGCTGCCCATCCAGACTGTTTCTGTATGGGTCCTTTCACTAACCATCCTAAAGGCAGTCATTCTTCTCTTTAAACAGCACATTTGAAAGAAACAGTATTAAGGATAAGGAATTTTAATGCCATAAGGAAGAATGTCTTAAAGTTTGTGCAGCTTACTAAGTTACAAAGTGATTTCCATTCTACAGTTTCTATAAGAAAGATTTCCCTTTTATAGTTCTTACAAATGAAAAGAACATTTATGGGAGGAGCAGGGAGATACTAAATGTGGAGGCAGGAAAAGGAAGAATGGCAGATCTTGAGAGAGAAAGGGGTTGAGAATAAAGTTCCCATGGAAGTCAAGTCTGAGACATTTACACATGACATTATCTCCATATGTTTTGTTCTTTTCTTTCTTCCTACACAAAACTCCAATGTTTACTTAACTAATATTTAATTAAAGCAGCCAGCTGGAAGCATCATCATTATTATCCCTTAATAAATGTCAAAACAAAATATGACAAGTTCATGCAAGTGTAAGGTGGTTAAGATAATCTCGGGCATAGCTTGTGCACTAGTGCTCACAGGCTTTATTTGGCCTGCAGTCATGTTGTATTTGGCCTATAGAGTGATGGGCCACACCA
The DNA here is from genome assembly GCA_004027735.1 of Carollia perspicillata. Lineage (NCBI taxonomy): Eukaryota > Metazoa > Chordata > Mammalia > Chiroptera > Phyllostomidae > Carollia > Carollia perspicillata. The sequence goes on along the minus strand of PVKM010018752.1, from coordinate 21,957 downwards.
TATTTTACAAAAGTGTAAATATGTGGCTAATATGTATAAATTAGATTTCACAATTACAGGGATTTAATACACAAATCTTGAAGAAAAAGGAGATACAAGAGTGCTCAACTGGGAAGCAGAGTCTGAGCCCTTCGGTTGACTAGAGTGTCTATCATTCATTATTGTCTTCCATCCCCCTCAACTATCCCTGGTCCTTCTTGCCCCTACAGATATTTTTAGGCTAGTGATACCTGTCAAGGGTACATATAATAATATCCCAACAAATTAACTCTGATTTTTAAACTTGCAGAACAAATGTATAAAATCATGACCAAAACATCTATTATTTTGTAAAGGGAGATAGGATTTCTAGAAAGAGACATTGAAAAGAGCACTTGCTGTCTACTAATTGTAGGAAAACTATAGATTCCTGGGGCATCTAGGAAGTATCTCAAAATGTTTATTTTTAACAAATTCATAGGTAGTTTGTATATATCTCACTTTGGAAACCACAATGTAGTTGTGGAAACTTTTTGACTACATTGCATAAGATACACATTAAAGGAAGCATAATTCGAAAGAGCTAAAACAAAGTTATTAGAAAATTGTATTCTGGCACATTTTTCCTCCCAACACACTCTATTTAAGCAGAAAAACAATCTGAACTTTAGGTACACAATAAGTGTAACTCTGTATTTAGTCTTTAGCATTTATCCATAAGCCAAGAAAATGAGAAGAGCAAGCCTGTTTTTAAAAATTGCTATACAACAAAAATTTTAATATTTGGGGGTTTCTTTGCACCCACCCCAGTGCTCTACAAAATAAAACACTTGAAATAGATCTAAATACCCATTTCATTGGTAAAATGATCCAACTTCAGTTATATCCAATATTTGCCAACCTCAGTTAAAAGAAAATTTTCAGCTTCACAAAGCAGTATTAAGACAGCCAGTTTGCTTTTACTGCTAACAGATTTTTAACTGCCAATAAAAGCATGTAGATTAACAGGTCAAAAATGTGGGAAATGTCTAATGTCTAATCTGAAGGGGAAAAAAATCAGGAACATGAAGGTGTACTTTAATACATAAAAAAAAGACTTTGTATATATTTGTTTTCCAAAAGCAAAGAACTTTTTTGCATACTGATGGGGGACATGTCAAGTTTCACATCAGTCTGGCACAGTATTCATTAATGTTTCCTTGTGGCTTTGGTAATATTACTGAAAATGAAGGATACAGAAGAGCATCTCAGGGAGGGGAACTGGAAGTAGAAATACAAAGATGACTTTCCAGTCTTTGTACTTTTAATCATGTACAACACACAATTTGCCTATTCTAAAAAAGTAAGATATTTAAAAATAAGAAAACAGCCCTGGCCACAGTCCTGGCCTGGTACTTCAGTTGGTTAGAGCATCGCCTGATATGCCACAGTTGCTGGTTCAATCCCCACACACATATAAGAATCAACTGGTGAATGGATAAGCGGAACAACAAATTGATGTCTCTCTCTCTCCCCCTCCATCCCTGCCTCTGTAAAAGAAAAAATAAATCAATCAATAAAAATTTTTTTTAAAAAGGAAAAGAAACTTTACTTGCTTAATAATTAAAGTCTGCACAATTCATCACCTTCTGAGGACAATAAAACTGTTTACTTAATAAAAGAACTTCATGATCACCTAAACCATCTGCATGAGAATACAATACTCTACGTGAAAAAAGGAACTAAAGACAGTTAAAGGAAATGGTTAATAGTGATTTCAATTTTATGTCTCTAAGAACTCTAGGATACAAATTCCATTAATCCAAATAAGAGCAAATGTCAACCAATTATATTGTGAATGAATTTTAAAACCATATGATAAACCAAAATTTAGAAACTTCTGTAGTTCTCCTTGCAGACACTTTTTCTACCATCACATACGAAGCATCCAAGCCTACTGAAAGAGTCAACTGAAAGAAGAAACTGTGATAGCCATTACCAACAGCCTGGGGCTCTGTGAATAACAGCTGTCAACCAAACAGAAGGGCACTTTTTAATGCACTAAAAATGGAATAGATACTTGGAACATATACTCTTAATGACCACACCTTTGTAAGATCATTACTTCTAACCCTGAATTAAACGTTAGATGATTTTCAAAATTAAAATGTATAGCGTGTAGTGATTAAGTGCACAGACTGTGGGATCAGATAGCATAACTAGATTCAAAATGTTGGTTCTTGGTAGAAAATAGACAGGGGGAGGTTAAGAATAGTATAGGAAAAGTAGAAGCCAAAGAATTCATATGTTCAACCCATGAACATGAACTAAAGGCCGGGGGGGATGTGGGTGGGAGGGGGTGTGCAGGTCAGAGGGGAATAACAGGGAAAATGGGACAACTGTAACAGCATAATCAATAAAATATATTTAAAAAAACAAAACATTTGTTCTCCCACTTAACTACTTAACTAAGTATCTCTACTATTTGAGCAAATTCCTCTAACTCTTACCTCAGTTTCCTTATCTGTAAAAATGGAGATAATAGTAATACCTACCTTAAGGCTGTTTAGAGAAATTGAATTTTCACTACATTAAAGAGTACATTTTATGAGTGTGTATTATCATTATTATTAAATTATCCTGTAAAGCAGTAACCTAGGCTCAAGTACAACATATAGTTTGTCTAAAGTGTTGCTAAGATAATTTGATGCATTATAATCATTAAGACTCTTCCATATTAAAAAATGTATTCAGGCAAAATATCATAATTTTGTTTCTCGACTCAACAGAACAGATTCTATATGTCATGAATTCTTCACAATCTAATCCTTCTAATCCTAAAACAGGTTGGTTTTTCCCTTACATATCACCATTTTTGGCATTTTTGTTTCTTTTTGGTCTTTTTTAAAATTAAAGTTTTCATTAAAAAATAAAGCAAAACAAAAAGAATGGTTATAATCATACATTATTTACTTTTATCTTTTTTCTGTTTAATATATATCCATGTTATAAAACTCCTCTCATCAATCTAATTTTTGATGATCACAACATTCCATTGTAAGAATGCTTTAAGCCATTCCTCCTCTATAAGATATTTATGTTATTCCCAATTTTATAGCATTACAAATAATGCTGTGATGAGCATCTGAACCTTTTTAAAAGATTTTTCAAAAGGGTACTTTATTATCTTTACTCAACAGTTTATTGTAACTTGATGCTATGAAGACCACAGTTTAGTAGAGGGAGACCTAGGCACTGGGGGCTAAAAATACACTACACGTTTGCAAGAACAACTGTTTTAAGCGCTCATGACAATTTCATAAATTTAGATTCCAACACAGACTGTGGAATTCTTTTTAATAATTACATGTAAATTATAATATTTTGTTCCTCCTTGATACTGCTCATTTTATTTTTTTACTAAGATTCTAATTATTTACTTTTTAGAGAGAGAGGAAGGGAGGAAGAAATAGAGGAAGAGAAACACTGAGGCGAGAGTCTAATCAATAGGTTGCCTCTACCACACCCCCAACTGGGGACCTGGCTCACAACCCAGGCATGTACCCTGACTGGGAATCTTTCAGTTTGCAGGCTGGCACTCACTCCACTGAGCCACACTGGCCAGGGCACTACTGCTCTTTAAAAAAAAACAACTATTCACATGAGAAGTTATGGTTAAGATAATTGACTTGGAAGTCAGACAGACATGGATTCAAAATCCATGCTCTACCACCAACTAGCTGTGTAACTTACGGTAATTAATTAAGCCTCTCTAAGCCTCAGCTTTGTCATCTGTAATAAGAATAATAGCATCTATTTCACAAGACTGTGGTAAAGACAAATAACATCCTACGTGTCCAATTCTTAAAACAGTGCATAGCACATGATAAATACACAAATAGTACCTTATCATTGTAACCATTTTGAATGTCCATTTAGGTGGTTTGAAAGATACAAACATATACTGTATGTGTGATTCATGAGTAAATTATTGGCCTAATTTACAGATTATAATGGCACAGATGCATATTTGTAAATCTCTGCATCACAGTTAGCTTCTAATATACTGTTCATTCTAAAAAGCTAATTATCAAAATACAGAGATATGAAAATACAATGTTTCTCATTAGGATTGTAAACAAGGAGTTACATAAGCTTTTCAAATTAAATAATAGTTTTAAAGGAATCATAAGCATAAATTTTGCTGCTTATATTACATACCGTGGAAAGTTTTTCTTGAGACAAAGAGACCCCTGATTTAGTCTTTTTCACATAGTTAATAGGTCAAGTATATTTAAATGCATGTTGTCTAAGCAAACTAGGAGTAATTTATAAGCTAGAATAACATTGTTTCTTCTAGTTTTTTTTTTTTGCTTAGAAGTATGTGGTAATATAAAAACTAGCAGATAAGAAAAACACACCAGTCAGCATGATGTACACTTTATTAATCAAGGCAATGGCAGTTCATCCTTGCACTGTTGTTAGAGGCCTACACTGAATTTTGCTGTTACTTAACAATCTATTGGGTGACTTTAGGCAATCCACCATTATCTGTACATAGCCAAGAAGTTTTATAATATGCTATTTCAGGAATGAAAAAAAAAATAAACCAAGTCCCGAGTTGGTAAAATAATAAACATGTTTGAATTTTACTTTTTACATCACACTAGGTGTAGCAGATAAAACCCTTATGTGAATTAAAAATGGAAGAATGGGGTAATTTCAAAACTTTTTATCTGCCAAGTATGATGCTTAATTCATAGAAGGGGATAGAACACTGTTCGGTAGCCAAAGCAATTTGCAGAAAACATTCCTGATTAATTCTAAATTTTAAATCCTAGTGACACTTATCATAATACTAAGTCAGAACAAAGGCAAACAGCGAAGGCACACTAGTGGCACAAAGTACCCAACTACCACAACAGAATAGTCAACTACAGGATGAGATTTTAATTTTAACACGTTTCCTGAATTTATCGTTTAAACGGCCCATTTCAAAAATAATCCTCTACCCCAGTTACGTGAACCAAGCAGTAAACTAATGCATGCAGCATTCTCCATTGAACAGACATCAGACACACTTTTACTTAGAGTCAGGATGCTTTGTCAGCTTGTTCCAGCGAAGTGGTATGGCAGATAGCAGCAAATTACAAATATCTTTGACTCCATCGATAGTTAGCTCATTGCGCAAATTCAGAAAGCACTGAATAAAATCACTGTCCACTTCAGTAAGCCTCCCTGCCTCACCCATATATTACTTGGCCATCACTATTCAAAGTATTCAACTTCAAATGGATAAGACCTGTAAATCCTTATCAATCTCCCATTACTTTCCTAACGGTGATGATATCTAACCTTCACCTTGCTCCTCAAACTTCCAATTCTTCACCACTACCCAAATCATCCTTAAATACAGATCATCTTGCCTCCTCGAACAGCAGGTTCTGAAGATAACAGCAGTAAGTGTCAATTCTTTTACAGAACCTTATTTTCACCTCTACTCATCAGTAAGCCCATGTCTATCTTTGTAGACCTCCATTCAATCTTACAGACAAATGTTGCTTTCCTCATGAATAACTAAAAGCTAACAACTCTACCTAGGATTCAGTCCTTTGCATCCAGACAGAGCCTCATAAAAGGAAATTACTCTTTTTCATTCTTTCTGGCATTTTAAGTCTCTTAATTTGATAGAATCTAACAAAATGTTTTCTGACCTATGAAATCTCATCTATTTTACCACCAAACGCCATCCTCCAATTTAATGTCCTTCCTTTTCCCCTCCTTGTCAGTGTAGCAAAATGGTTCTTTTGATGGTAATAATATTTAACTGATCACACTGTTCTGTTTCTTGTACTTTTCTTCAGTGGTCTTTCTTTGGTGGGGCACCTGGCACAGTTAGTCACATACTCTTTGAGAGGCCCTCCTAACCCACTCTCCTACTTCTCTCACTCTTCAGATACTTCTCTGCCCCCCACTTTTCTCACCTTCACACACCATCTGGAACTCCCTCACCCATCATTCCGCTCTACACACACTGCTAGTTCCCACATCCAATGCGGTCTGCCATGGCTCTGCTGTCCAAGTGAATCCTCTGATTAAATCAAGCTACACTTCCTTAAAAGTTTTATTGCACTTATTGTTTTGTAATATATAATGGTTTCCTATCTTTCTTATCTTCTTTTTAACCTAGATTTAAAGTGTTTTAGGACCCTGCATGGTGTGGCTCAGTGGACTGAGCAGTGGCCTGCTAACCAAAAGGTTGTGGGTTCGCTTCCCTGTCAGGGCACATGCCTGGGCTCTGAGCCGGGTCCCCATTTGGCGGCGAACAAAAAAGGCAACCAATCGATGGTTTCTCTTCCTCTCTTCCTCCCTCCCTTCTCCTCTCTCTGAAAATAAATAACTAAAATTTAAAAAAACATGAAGTATTTTATGAGAAAGCATTTTCCTTTTATTGTTCAGTAGTTCTCAAAATACAGAAAACAATTTTGAACATGGAGTAGTCAAATACTGTAAGATGTATAATTAGTTTAGAGAAGAAACAAAAGACATTCAAAACAAAAATAAATTTGTATTACTTATAAAGCATTTCTAATTATTGCTACTTGAACTATAGTCAAACAATCCTATGGATTTTTTCTACCAATTTCCATATTTTTTTCACATTTTGAAGAGAACATGGGCAGATTTACCTATTTTATTTCCTTTAAAATTTCAAACACTTTAGTCTTAAATTGACCTATATGTACCTACCACGTCGAAAAAGATCTTACATATACAATATAACAATCTAATAAAAGCAGAGTCAGTGAGCTAATCAAAATAATGTATGTTAAAGAAGGTAGTAATACATTGGGCGATAGGGCTAAGCCACGCTGTTTTCTTAGTATTATTAATCATAATTCTTAGTTACTATTTCCTCTAATATATGCACTGAAGAAAGAAGTGAAAGGGAAAGAATTCTTATAAACTGTACCAGTGGGCTGTGCCCAATCGTTTTACATGTGTAGTAATTCAGGAATACAGCTCACAAAACTGTATGGTAGGTATTATCATTTTCATTTTAAAGATTAGACACAGAGAGATTAAATTACTTACCCAGAATGACTATAATTACTAAAAGAGCTAAAGCACAAACCAAACACTGTCTAAATTTGAAATCGGTATTCTTTCTACTACACTATGCTTCCTGTTTTACCTTGGAATGTAAGTAAACAAGTCATGACACTATCTAGATTTAGTTTTCACAAACACAACATTTAAGAATGGATAGAAATACATTAATTTTCTCCTGTTAAAGGTTAACAGTATCTCAATATTTCAATGGAAGATTGAGTAATGATTTTTAAAACTTTATACATGAGCTATATTATTTCAAGGAACTAATTATCAAACAATACAAAGTACAAAAGTACCAAATAATCTTAATGTCTATAAACCAGCCTATACAGAAAGTGAATCCAGTGTCTTAAATATGGCCGTCAGTACACTTCAATCAACATCGTTTATGTGTCAGCCATCAGGTGGGAAGTCAGTAATACTAAACCCCCCAACTATGTGCATTACAACCAAATTCCACTAAACTGGAAACAAATGGAGATCAGATATTAGGAAGTCAGATATTAGGAGAGAAAATAATTGGATCCCAAATACCTACTTACTTCATTTAGCTTTGGGACAAAGGCCCAGGAAAAACCTACAATTCCCAGCTTCCCTTGAATTTAGAGGTGGCCAATATAAACCAAAGTCACTGGGTAAGGCTCTCAAGGAAATTCTTTACAAGAATTTGACTCAGCTGAAAGGCACACCCTTTCTGCCATTTTTCTGAATTTCTTCCATATTCTGTCTTCCTGAAAGGACAATTTGAATAGAACTCCAGGAGCCCTTTTGTGACCATGAGGCCATGTTGAGGATGACAGCCATGCACTAAGGAGGTAGAGAAGAAATCTAAAGACGTCTGGGTTCACTGCCATATCCTGAAACTGCTATGCCAGCTGTGGAGTGTTATGCCTGGATTTTATGATATGTTAGAAGAAACACAAATCCCTACCTTCTTTTAGTCCAGTGTTATGCTAGGTGTCTTGGATTAGCAACCCAATGTAATTTGTAACTGCAAGAAGCAGAACAAATCATTGCAATGGTCTTGGGTAGGGCATACACAAAGAATATTTAAAGCAGAATTTCCCAAATCAGTGCTCCTATTATGAGAGATGTTAAAAGATGTACTATGAATTCTGTAGTTAAGTTGTCAGATAAATGAAAAATGATATATATGACATCATCTTGGAGGTTCACAAGTTATATTAACATATTACAGGTTCTAACGGTACACAGTGTCTCTTGGGAAATGTGCCACAAATACTTTCTAAACAATTTTAGGTTATGCTATATAACACTTACTCCCAGAGACATAGCAACCTCACATTCACAAATATTAAATCACTCAGTGCTTGTGAAACTGTGAACATATACATTTAAATATATACCAGAATTTGTAAGTTTGGGAGTGTTACCACCTTTCAAAATACATGCTTTGGGAAGATACGTACCCATGTCCTCAAACATAATATTATCAAAAACATTTCTGTCCTTTCTAATTATGTTTATAGACATATTTTTAAAAAATCACTCCTTTGCCCTGACTAGTGTGGCTCAGTGTTTTGGGCATCATCTGCAAAACCAAAAGTCACTGGTTAGATTCCTGGTCAGGGCATGTACCTGGGTTGAGGGCCAAGTCCCTGGGTGGGGGTACACCAGGAGCAACCAACTGATGTTTCTCTTCCTTCCTTTCTCCCTCCCTTCCCCTCTCTCTAAAAATAAATTAATTAAATATTTTTAAACAATCACTTCTTTTACTTTATAATCATTTTTCATTTTATTTTTTTAAAGATTTTATTTATTTTTAGAGAGGGGAGGGGAGGGAGAAAGGGCAAGAAACATCAATGTGTGGTTGTCTCTGGTGCACCCCCTACTGGAGACCTGGCCGGCAACCCAGGCATGTGACCCAGACAGGAAATTCAAAGGGTGATCCTTTGGTTCACAGGCCGGCACTCAATCCACTGAGCCACAACAGCCAGGGCTCATTTTCCATTTTAATTCAAATTATACTCCTTACCACTCACCTAAAACATGAGTAAATATAGTATTTAATTGACTCAAACCCACTCAAAGAACAGATGTGCCACTAGAAAGATATTCAAAACCACATGGCATATGCTCTAAAAGTAACTCCAAAACAGAAGATGTACTGTTCTTAAAATGAGTAGTTTGAAGAGGATATTTATTTTCACAAGTTCCACGAAATGTGTAAAATCAGGCACACATTACATATACCAAGGAGCCCAAGTAATGAGTACAAGAAACACACAGCCCAAGGAACAACGCAGGGCCATAAGTTTGAAACAAAAAACCACATTTTAGTTCACACATCACCTTTACTCAGTGTTTTAAAAAAAACTGCTATAAATCAACTATATACAAAAATAACTATAGCTAATATTTATTAACTACTTGGTATGCACCAGGTACTACACTAAGTGCTTTACATGTATTCACTCATTCAATCCTTACAACGATCCGATAAAAGAAGCCTGGTCATTATCCTCGTTTTGCAGATTAAAAAACTAAAGCACAGTGAGTTTAAGAAACTTGCTCAAGGCCAGAAATTTGGTAAATCAGAGTCAGAAATCAAAACCCAGGCAGCCTGGCTCCAGAGCCTGTGCTCTAAATACCACGCTATCCCGTCCCTCTGAATCAGACAGGAGTGGCCAACACAGCATTTACGGCTGTGCCAAAAACAATTTATTCATGTTCAGATAGTTACCCATGTGTCTGTACAGTTTTACAAGGCAAGTTTACATGTTATTTAATTTTCTTTTCACAGCTATTCTGTGTCATTATATCCTGTCAATGGATCAATTTACTTGGCATGAACTCAGATGATTAAAGCTATGTGGCCACGGACTATTCCATTTATCCGCTATCTTGGGTATGTGTCCTTTCTGTGAAATCACCGGTGCCTAGTAAAGTGCCTGGAAGAAAGCAGGAATTCACTGTATATTTACTGAACACAGAACAATTAAGAAGAGATCTGGGCATCAGAATGTAGATAGATCGGTCCAGATTCATTACTGCTACACAAAAAAATCAATTAATTGGTTCAGCTCACTAACAAAAAGTGATTCATTAGTATCCCTGTAGGTAAAGGAACAATATTATCCATTTTCCAATTAAATCTTAGTATCTCAATACAATCTTAAAATCCCTTTGTAGTTAGAAATCTTGGTGTACTAACATAAATATCAAGAAAAATTCAGATGAAATTTCTAAAAACAGCTCAGTTTGGTCTTCAGTTACACAATGAGAATGATATATTATGTGACCATATTAAAATTTTTCTTTTATTTAAAAGTTGAAGGAAGCCCTGGGCAGGTAGTTCTGCTGGTTAGAGCACTGTCCTAATAAGCCAAGGGTGCGGGTTCATTCTCAGTCAATTCTCAGCCAGAACACGTACAGGAATCAACCAATGAATGAAAATAAGTGGAACAACAAATCCCTCTCTCTGTCTCTCCCCATTCTCTCCTTCCCTCCATCTCTTCCTCTCTCTAAAATCAATTTTAAAATATTTTAAAAATAATATTTAAATAAGTAAACAAAAATTAAAAAATAAAACTTGAAGGAAATCCCCATTACCTTGTAATAATAGAGAATAATATAGTCTAGATTTTTAAATTGTAACTATTAAAAATTGTATAACCACCCTGGCTGGTGTGGCTCAGTGGCTTGAACCCCAGCCTGCACACCGAAAGGTCACAAGTTTGCCTCTCAGCCAGAGCACATGCCTCCCCTGTGGGCCAGGTCCTGGACTGGGGGCCAGCGGAGAGGCAATCAATCGATGTATCTCTTGCACGTTGCTGTATCTCTCCCTCTCTTTCTCCCTCCCTTCCCCTTTCTCTAAAAGTAAATAAATAAAATCTTAAAAAGAATTATATAACTATAAACATTGGAGGATATGTCAACTTGAATTATAACTTAAGTAACAGTATTGTGGGATACTATATCCTATTTGTTATTTATTTCCATACACCTCAAAGCAGTGCCAGAATTTCAAAGATACGATTGAACTCAACCGAATGGTATGTGTTAACAGTAACAGTTTTATCTAGCTTTGATTTGATAATTGAATATTCCTGAACTAAAGTTTCCATTTATATTTATTATATTTTTAATTATTAGGTTTTGTTTTGTTTTGTTTTAACAAAGCAAGTAGTCCAGCTTTTAAGTGCAGCTGTAAGGATACATTTTAGCTTTGGTACATTTTCACACAGCACATAGAAAACTGACATGTGTTACATTTGAATCACTGCCTCAAGCTCATACCTTAAACTAAATACAAAAGGTAGCAACAGAATAAAATTAAAACAGATTGTGTAAGAATGAATTTAATCGATATCATATTCAAATAATTTCACGAAATTATATCTCAGCACAAACCAAGAATACGAAAGACAATGAAGAGGAAATGAATCTATCAGTCAGAACCTTACAATAAGGAAAATTCCTGTTCTAAAATATGAATTATTTCTTTTCACTTCAAAAACTGAATTACATTGTATTTTCTAGAAAAGATAGACATCTGACTACATTAAGACCTAAAATCATTCATCATTCCTTAATAGTTTAAATGCTTATTTTTTAAATTACACTTTTCTAGAAAAATGCTTAAGTAATACTTAAGCAGTGCTAAGAGGAACAAAATTGCTTTAAAGAGTATCCTTATTTTAAAAAATGTCCAAGCTATATCTTTCTTCCAAAAACCCACCAACTCAGAATATTTTTACCACATTCTCAGGTTATATAATCATTCTAGCCTTAAGTTATTCAACAAGAAGCTTTCTTTTTTTAAAAAAAAAGATTTTATTTATTTATGCTTTAGAAAAAGTGGAAGGCAGGGAGAAATACAGGGAAAGATACACGGATGTGTGAGAGAAACACAGACCGGACCGTGGCCACTTGCTCGACTCAATTATGGACCCAGCCCACAACCCGGGCTTGTGCCCTGCTGGGGAATCGAACCAGCAAACTTTCAGTTCACAGAATGACACTCAATCCAGTAAGCCACACCATCCAGGGTTATTTTTATTTTTTTATTGAATTTTTTTCTTTACTGTTTATCCCCCTTAGACTCTCCCCCCACCCACATTTGGGCATCCTTTAAAAAAAACCCACAACATTCTAGATGCAAATCTGTCTTATGTGAGTAGGTAAAAAAGTATATGTGTATGTAAAAAGGAAATGTACCATCTGCCGATAAGGAAAAAAAACTAAAGAAAGAATACTTTTAACTGAAAATAATTTGTTTCTATTTCTAATCGGAACCACTAAATCCATAGTGAAAACTTTAATTTTTTTTACGCATGTTAAGGAGTTGTTGCAGGTGATATGACATACGCAGTACAGTTTCTTCTAAACTGTGCATCAGTAGTTAACAAGTGGCAAACACCATTAAAATTCATGACATACTGTTAGTTTCCAACCATCTCAAATCATTCAGAAACCTCTTTTTTGTTGAAGGGGATGGTTTCTCACATGGGGAAAAATAAAGTCTGTTTGCATGTTCATGTTAAAACTAATAAGATGATTTCCTATTGAAAAAATTCAATCATATCATATGCCAACTAAGAGTCTCAATTTGGGGGAGGAAAAAAAAACCTTCACTAAATAGAAAAATCTTGAATCAAATGCCATCACTTGAATTAAATGATGACTTTCTCTATTTCCAGACCAGGAACTGCTGTAATACACAAGGGCAATTTTAAGCCATTGGTTAGATTCAAAGCACTCTGGTATTCAAACAAAAGGACACTAAAATTTCTCCTTTCAGTGAAGTTTAGATAGGAAAATCTTACAACTAGGTGCAACATACTGAGGAAAGAGGTCATGTAAACATTGAAAACGTATTTCCCTCACTTAAAAAACAACTATCAGAAATACACATTTTTAAATTATAAATCTGAAGGAAATGACTACATACATTCCATTTCAGATAACGACAAATTGTAATACAAATGTTTATACCTGTAGGTAATACAGAATTTTCTGCGATGATATCCAATACAGTGGCTACTAGCCACAAGTGGCTACTGAGCATCTAAAATAGGGCTAGGGGGAATAAGGAACGTATTAGCTCATTAAACTAGTTTTAACCACTTGTGCTAGGACTACTACATTGAACAGTGCAGTCTAAGGAACTAGAGGGAAATATTTGTATCTTAAATTCTGAATCAAATTGTAACAAGTCCTGTAGATAGCTATATACATGGATGCTTTGGAGATGTAAGCTTGTTTTTTAAAACATACTTGTGATTTATATAGAAGAAAGAACTATAACTCAACATAAAAATGTTGCATTTGTGGGAATCAAGTTTTCTATACTGATCTTCTAGAGAGGATCAGAACACTGGTTCACAAGTTGGCCCCATGTTTAATTTCTTAGGGAGCTTCCAAAAATATGGACACATGGGTCTCACACACCCCACCACCCCCACCCCCACCCCAAAAATTCTGGTTTCACTGGTCTGGGGTGTGTCCTGGGCATCTTGGGCATGAAAATATTTCAAGCTACTCAGGTGATTCTAACATGCAGCCATGAAACCAGAAATAAAAAAGGAGACTGTTTATTAGGCATAGATGCAGTATGCAGCAAAAGACAGTTCTTTGTAGATAATACTCATTTCTTACATTGAGTGTGAAACTTTAACTTAGACCATTTAAAGTCCTATATTAATTTACTCATTAAAAGCTTTGTTTTGAAGATCCAGTTCCTGAGTTGTTCAACCCTTCTTAATTTTCAAATTAAAAGAGGAAGGTTCTCAGAGAAAAATTGGGAAATCCAGAGCAATGGGCCCTCCCCTTTCCCCATCAGCACTGATCTTTCTTTCCTGGGACCCAACATCTTTTCAACATTTCAGGCCCCTGCTTTGTCAAGTGACATTAACTTAAATGAGTCACACTTGGTTACATCAGAGGCCAGGCAGAATACCTTCAACACATTATTCTAATAAATAGCATAAAGTACATGCCAAAATAAGAATATGTTGACAGGAGTAACTCCTAAATACACAGACTTGGAGTATGGTAGTGTTTCTTTCCAATTTCAAATTATATTAATTACAATATAATAATACCATAAAAATATTTTGTAGTTTATTTAAAAAATACAAACTGTCAAACATGCAGAAGAAGCAGTGGCAGCTAACCACCAATACAGTCCCTTTCTCCACTAGGTTTGGAGCTGGGCAATGTGATGGGTTTGAAAAATGTATGCTCAATTGATACAGGAGAAGCTACAATGCTCTCCCATCCCATCCTTAATCTACTGAAAATGAAACAAAACAAGGATTCAACCTGTTTTTCTTAATAAAGAACACATAAATACCATTCATTTAAAGATCGTCACCTATCATCTACCCAAAAATAAATGGTTAGGCAATTCTCAAATTCACTTCCTGCATTTGAAGCATGCCTACAGAAAAAGATAATGTAAGTATTTACAAATTTTGACTCCTACCACAGTATCAAAAATCTATTCTTTAAATCGACATGGTTTTAATGGTTTGTGTACGTGTGTTACTTGTGACATGAAAGGCTATTTATAGATATTTTTGGATGCTGGTAATCACCCTTCAAAACGTAAGTAGGCTTTGCACACAAGTGAAAGTTTGGGTGGGACAAATGTCAATTCAAAAAACAATCCTACAGGCCCTGGCTGGGTAGATCAGTTGGTTTGAGCATTCTCCCCATACGCCTAGGTTGTGGGCCAAGGTTGTGGGTTCAATCTCCGGTTAGAGCACATACACGAACCACTAAATACATAAATAAGTGGAACAACAAATCCATGTCTGTCTTACTCTCTTTCTCCCCTACCCCCCGCAGCCTCTCTCTAAAATCAATAAATTAAAAATATTTTTAAAGACAATTTTACATAATGGTAAAGGAGTCATAATTCCCCAATTGTAAAAGTGAAAGACTATAAATCAGTCCATTTCCCTTACAACTAACCCTATTATTTTTCTATTTTTAATACCAGCTTCCATCCTACCCTCTGCCCCCCCCCACATTCCCACAAAGCCTCTACAACATCAAAGTTACAACACAATGTTATTATGAAAAAGTATAGTAAATTTAGGACTGAATGATAAAGTATTCAATTTGCCTCTGTATGAATTTACTGAATAAATATATGCGTGCATTTAATTTTAAAATGATAATGATATTAAAACGAGAAATAATTTGTATCATACGAGTACCACAAGCAATCAATGAGCATGAAGCAAGTTTTCACTTGGACCCTGGGAACCCAGTCTTTAAGAATTTGGGAAAATATCAATGTTTGGTTCATAACACAGCGACCTTTATTTTTTCCCTGCCCTTTAGTAAATTCTGTAGATAAATTTGAACATCTAATTAGTTACCAGCGCCCTTCACCCACAGATCAGGTGTCCTACATTTTGTTTAGGTCCCCGCCTTGAAAACAAACCCGATTGCCCCATTTTCTGAGAGGTAAAATCAGCTCCGGGCAGCTCCCTATGAAGTCACCGCGTTTGTTGTTTAAAAGATGCAATTAAACGAACATGACACAAGGCTGTCTTAGAGATTAGTTGGAAGTGCGTGGAGGTGTCGATCATGTATGTGTAAGGCCAATGAAACCTTCATTGCTTGCTGTGTAAGTCTATTTCAGTGGTAATACATATTTTACCACTCCCCCTCCTCCAATATATTCACAACAGAAGGAAATTAAACTTCCTAAGAACTTTTTTGACTTTACCAAACTTTAGCTTTCCAGCTTTCCGTACTACAGAAGCTCGAGGAGAGCGGCGGGGGCGAGGGCCAGGGGGGAGGGGAGGCGGTTAACTCGCGCACCAAGAACAGCAGTGAGAGAGCTTGCATCAGGCGGCGTCTCTCTCCCTGGGCCCCCACGGCCCCCCGTCCTCCCCACCCCGCCCCCTCTTCCCCGAGTCCTTACATATACACATTCTTCTGGGCGGGCTCTAACCACAAAGCATGTCCACAATCATTTACAAAAATTAGAAACAGACTCCGGGAGCCCTTTCCTTAGCACGCACAGAGCAGAGCTGGACTAGCATGATGGGACAATGTCACTCCCTATAACCCCACGATCTCTTACCCGCCCTCTGGGGTTTCATTCCCAGGAATCTGGCTTTCTTCCACGGAAGAGGTGGATCTACCTACTTCAAAATGAAACTTCATCTCATCTTTCCCCTACCCCCACTGTAACATACAGAAACACAACGCCACGAAAACCAAAGAAAAGTTTTTTCCACCAAGGCAACAGAGGAGTTGGTTTTAGGAGCTGGAGCAAAAGCAGAGAGAGGAGGAAGGAGGGCGAGCGCAGTGCACGTTGCTTTGCACTTCTGCACATCCAGCCCAGAGCCTAGGGCCGCTCCAGTCCTTACCCGCTCGTCTGGAGACTGGGTCCTGCTACTGGAGCGCTGGGCGAGGGCTGCGGGGACGCGGCGTCGGGGCGGGCCGCCGGCAGCCGCCTCGGGCGCGGAGAGCCACCACCTCTTCTACCCCGAGCGGCTGCAGGAGTGAGCCGAAAGAGCTGAAGAACGAGCCTGGGGAGGGGGAGAAGAGGAGCAGCATCTCCTCCTCCACCACACCTCGGAAACGCCCCGCCAGCGGCGACACCAGCCGACCGCTCGACCCTGGAACGCTCGCGCAGCCGCTCCGCGCTCCCGTGCTCAGCGCGCTTCCAAGGACTTCGCCAAACCCCTCTGGCGCGGAAAGGCTCAACTCCTGCAGTCGGCTCCGAGTGCTGCGGAGGCGGCTGAGACCCACGGGGGAGCCAGAGCGTGCTGCTCGCCAGCACGACCGTCTCTGCGGCCAGTGATCATGGTGTGTCACCCCCGCCGCGCCGCGGCCGCGGGAGCTACTGGCACAACTTCTGTCCCACCACCAACGGCGCGCCGGCCCCGCCCTCGCTGCTGTCACTCAACCTTTTCCGGGCTCCTGAAGGACAGCAGACCTCCAACCCTGCGCTCCCCTATGCCTGATTCGTCCACTAGGCCTCAAGCCCCGCCTCCTCCCTGGGGACGAGGTCGCCGGGGAGACCGGCGCGCTGGTTCCCTTGGCAACCGGTGCCTTGGGCCTGGCTTTCGCGTTCTACGGAGTAGCCAGTAGCTCAGGTTGTTGGCCTCCGGGTGAAGTTCTTAGCCCAATTTTAGGCTAAAGTGACAATGTAGCAGACCGCCCCCTCAACCCACTTGCAAATTCAGCAGAACTTTATGGCTCTGGGGCATGAGAGAGAAAAAAACGCCTAATTCTCTACCCCTATCAGTCTGAAGAACCCCTTCCCCCCTTGCCCTCTCTCACCTCCAGCCGATTTCCAAATTCCCACCGAGCCGACTGGGCTTTGAAGGGGCGAGCAGAAGAGTAGAGATAAAGAGCAAGGCTGTGCCCGCTCCCTGCTGCAATATAGCAACTTGGAAATGGCGGGGTCAACGAAAGCAGAGAGCAGCCCTGCGAGTTTTCCCACTGTTGTAAAGTAAGCTTAGAAGGTGTGGTGACACCCCTCCGTCAACTCCAAATGCCCTCTGCAAAACACAAACTCTCATATTTTTGAAACAAGTATGTAAGTTCTTGCCCAGTTATTTTTCCTCTGAAACTGAAACAATCTTAAA
This sequence comes from Carollia perspicillata, assembly GCA_004027735.1. Classification (NCBI taxonomy): domain Eukaryota; kingdom Metazoa; phylum Chordata; class Mammalia; order Chiroptera; family Phyllostomidae; genus Carollia; species Carollia perspicillata. Next base: position 4,300 of record PVKM010018752.1, on the reverse strand, counting down.
GCAAAAATTTAAGCAAATATTTAACTTAATCTAATAAAATGAAGAACGTCCCTTTTTTCTATGTAGGACTACACATTACAACTTGGCAAAGGTATGTCCCAGCAGCTGTCCCCCTCCTGCAAGCTAAATATTTGGGTTTCAGCTATTTACAACGATGTCTTGCTGAATTCATGAGTAAATGATTTCTTGGCATTGGAGTTTCAATAGTTTGGGTTTATTCTCAGAGATACAAGGTTACCTGGTCCACTCCGGGAAGGAGGCCTGGGAGTAAATTTAGTCTTGGAACTCTGGTGTTGGGCACTAGATGAATCTAAACTCATCATTGGCTTTATTATGGAGGCATCAGAGACAAAGTTAAAGGTGCAATCGTAGGTTCCCTAGCCGCTGAGGCCGCTGTGCACGTGTGATGGATGAGGGAGTTAAGAGCAATGATCTACCTTTGGCGAGCACTTAATTTCACTTCTCATTTACTGAACGAATAACTGTGATGGATGTCTTCAGTCGAACTTGCCTTGCAAGTCTTCACTGATTGCGTTTACCCACAGTGCTGAAACACAATTGGAAATGCCCAGCAGAATTTTAAAGTAAGTTACCTGCCTTCAAGGAGCTAACCACAAAGCCTAAGGGAAAAAACTTGCACTCTTGAACCAATCTGAAAACAATTATAGATAGAATGTACAGCGAACTTTAAGTATATTAACAAGTGAAAGTCTGTCGTATGTGGAATGGGCTACATTAGGTTATGGAGGGAGGAAATTTAAACTGGGTTTTGAAGGGTAGGTAATGGGATAAGTGAATCAAAGGTGAGGAAAGACAGTTGAAGGAAAGAACACAAAACCAGAGAGCAGCAGCAGGTAGAGCGGTGGAAGTCAATAACGGTGAGAAGACCAGCCTAGCTGAACTGCGGACGGAAGTGAGGGCTTGGAGTTCTTTCTCCATTTTCTGACATAGGAGTTTTGTAATGCTCTGGTTCAGGTATCAAGCTGGTAAGGTAGAGGGTGAGATAGGTTTGTGAGAATAAAAACCACGGAACATCTGCGTCTGTCCCTGAAAGTTCATATATTTATTGGAAAGAAAAGCAGTGTTCATAAAACTTGTAATAGCTTATGAATTCCTGTCAGAATGTATAAAGAGTATGGTGTTGGAAATTTTCACAAAAGTAGACAATGTTGTGAGCACTTTTTCTTTATTCTTTCTTTCTTTCTTTCTTTTTTTTGCTTTAAGATCACTTCAAGTGCTTGCCCTCAATGTTTTTTAACTAGTAATCCTTCTATTTTGCATGGGCTGAAAGGCTGGTTTTTAAATAAATGGCTATGATACCAAAACCTAATAGAGAATACACAAAATAGAAATCTACAGGTTAATCTCCTTTCAGATATGATAGAAAATTAAAATACTATAGTAACAAATAGAACCCAGAATTACAGTACAAATGATATGCCAATTGCTCTTTGCCAATTTTATAAAAACAATGCTATCCCATTACAAGTGTAATTTTTGTTTCTATAATGAGTATATTTTTGTATGCTTAAAAGCCACTTTATTTTCCATTACCAAAAATATTCTCCCATTTTTTCTTTTAGAACTTTTATGGCTTTTGTTTTTACATTTTATTCTTTGATTCATATGGAATTTATTTTGGTGGTTGCAACAGCTACCCAGTTATCCTCCAAAATCGTAAAATAATTTGTAAATTTCATACAGAAAATATAAAGCTTCTATATAGTAATAAAAACAAGAGTGAATAAGAAATTTACAAAAAACAAATTCAGAAAAGCAATGAATATTTGAAAGTCAAGCAAATGTATAAATTAAAATTAAAACAAAAATGAACTATTGTATATAATTATCAAGTTGGAAAAATATTTTTAAAGACTTCTTTTATGTGCCACTGTCGAAAACATGTAAAGTAGGTAATGACCCATGATTGTTGGTAGGATTATAGGTTAGCTTGTTTGTTTTGGGGGTATGATTGCAAAGTCTTTCATAATTCATAATATTTATTCCTTTAACTTATTGCATTTTAGAAATTTAACCTAAAGAAATGTTTACATATATGCCCAGATCATTCATTGCAATATTGCTGGCAATTATAATATTTTAAAAAATAGATGTCCATAATAGTGAAGTGATTACATACACTATGGTCTATTCAAACATATTACCCAGGGACAAAACCACGTTGCAGTATAGTGTGATCTGATTTTTGTTCAAAAGTTCATATATCTATCTATATGACAATATTCATATAATTTACTAACAGTGGTTTCTCTGAGAATTAGAATTACAGAAAACAGTGCATTTCTGAAACATTTTTATTTAGAATCTTTACGAGTATGTGTTACTTATATTGTAAAAGGTCAACATAGATTTTTACTACTAATAATAAAGAAATTAGTAACAATAACACAAATTTAACTGGGTTCCCAATTGGCCCATCGACCTCAGAATGCTCATCACTTAGGGACCATACTTGTGACTCTCTAAATCAGCAATATTTTATGTGGAAACCATGGATCACCCCATAATGGACCTCTTGAAACTATATTTCAAGTATGTGTGATTGTACATTTTTCTAGGGAGATCACCTATATGTTTTGATAAATTCAGAAAGTGTTTTATATCTCTCCAAAATGTTAAGATTGTGTTCTTCAAATATCAATGATTTAAAAATACCACTTTTACCTCAAAGGCTGAAATGAATTCTAGGCTAATTAAGTCTGTAAATAGCAATGTTTTCCCAGCTGGCTTCTTCTGTTCATCTCAATGTGAAATATTTGTATTCTGGCTTGTACCAACTATGTTAGTGTTTTCCCCCTTTAAGCCCAGAAACATGTTATCCTTTCTTGCTAACAGAGTAAGGACTATGATGGGAACTTTGCCCAGGTGAGAGCAGAAGCCAGATAAGTAATCCACCAAAACATGAGCAGGTAATCGGAGCACAAACTCTGACAGTGCTTAAGGAAGACTTTGTGAGGCAGTGCTAACACTTCCAAGTGAACCAAGAATTAGCTAGGGGAAAAAAATGCAGCGATGGAAACCAGATAGGACTACAATTACCCTCAGGTCCATTGAATAAACAGGTTACTTTCTCTTGGTAGTAGCTGAACTCTCTTCAAAATGTGAGAATTCCCCTAGGATGTAGAGTTACATGACAGCAATGGCACAGATAACTCTAAATATTGGGAGGCAGCCTGGTAGCTCAGGACAATGAAAGAGCACAGCACCTGCACTCGGAAGACTGGAGTACAAATCTTGGCAAGCCACTTAACTTCTTTGAGCATCATTTTCCTCATTTATAGAGCGAAGGATATAAGAATAGCTGATAATAGCCAGTCGTGGTCTTTCAGTCGTCAATAGGATTAAATGAAATATGTAAAGGAAAACTATAAATTTAAAGCATTAGTTTTAGAAATCAAACGACAGCAACTAAATTTGTACAGATTTTTGGAATTAGCGTTTTAGACTTATTGAGAAACTTTTTTTCAAATGATTTCTTATATTCTGAAGAGAAACTTAAAAAAAATTATTAGGTATCAAGGCTAGCTAGTCCTATGAAAGGTTAAGTCAGAAAATTTTAATTGTGGTGCTCCTGTAAATTTCATTCTTTTTTTTGGCAACCACAGATTCTTAGCTCTTTTCCAGTTTTCCCCTACTGACCCCAAACCGACCAGGGCTTTTTAGTTATACTGAGTAGGGCTGGCAGCCTGTTAGGCTAAAAGCATTTATCACTTCCTATTTGATTTGCCAGGTGCTTAATCGCTCTACCTGAACAAAAATATTTCTCCTGCATGCTTCTACTGGAAATTCTCACTTTTAGCCCCACCCCCTCTCTCTTCCTAAAATCAATAAATAAAATTTAAAAAGAAATTTTCACTTTTAGTTACTAATGAGTTAAACTCCAAAGGTGTTAACTTCAGAAAGTTAAGGGTAAATTCACTTAACCTTTCTGCTTTCCCTCTTTGAACATTAATGTAGATGGGTTTATCAGATTAGGTAGTTGTCACTTTAAACCCCGAGGGTGAAAGATACTGGAGAGGTAAATTTTAATTAATGACGGGGAAGGAGGAGAGAGGGAAAGCTAGTTTCTGTTGAGTGGAAGAAAAACAGGAAGAGAGAGGAATTTGGTGGTGGGGGAAGGAAGGTATGCAGTATGAGGCTGACCCTCAGGGCGATGATACCAAGAGTGAGGATCAGGGAAGTGTGTGTAGTACTAGAGAGGTGTGGCACTGAAGCCAAACTGCCTAATTCACGATTTTTACTTGGGCTGGTTCTGTCTGACTCAGTTCTACTACTTGTC
>PVKM010018751.1:0-24786 GCA_004027735.1 Carollia perspicillata | reverse complement strand
GAAGCGTATTTGCCAGTGAGTAACTGTGTCCCACGGGTGCCCTGTGGGGGTCCCCACCCTGGGGTCACTCTCCGAACAGGAGCTTCCAGTGGGGACCTACAACTTAGAACTATGACAACCCTGTTAAGGACACAGTGACCAACTTTTATAAAATGTGCTGTGGTTATTTGATCCGCTTTCTTCCTGGAGCAATTTGCACTCCCAGTAACAGGCAGTAGAACCCCAGGCTCAGTCAGAGCGCTGTACCCTTGTCTGGTGTCAGGGTGGGTCGTGGTGGGCCTGGGCGCTGGGGAGAAGGAAGTGTCGGCAGGAATTGGAGAGAATCTTCCTTTATTCCTCCTTTAATGTTGTTTCTGTGGTCCCCATCGCCTACATTATGTGGCAAATAGCCTCCAAAGGAAGCATTTTGCCTAAGTTTTAATCAAAGAGCAACTGAGCACTTAGAAAAGGAGTATTTGCTAGAGGAAGACCAGGCCCTTATAATTTCTGATATTTCATCCCCAAATTATCCGTTTTCCCAAAAGTCCCCAGCTGTGGGGAATAGGACAATAGGGCAGAAAATATGGCAACGAGGGGCCCTTCCACTTCCTGAGAGGTGATTCAGCAAAGACACAAGCAACAAAACATGCTTAGTGCTGAGCTTCAGGAAATTGATGTTTTTAATTTAATTGAGATAGGGCTCTAAATAGTAAGCATGCCATGGGAGTGTCTGTCTCGTTTGGAAGCTTAGTAAATTTTCTGCACACATGATGGTTTAATCATCAAGTAAACGGCACTAATCAGACAAAGCCCATTTGTTCTGTTGTTTTAATAATCAGTTCAGATCCCCCAGCTTCCTGATACATTGCTTGTGCTCAATTCAAATTAACTGGAGACATACGTCTATCTGACCTTGCATATAGACAAGATATTAGCCACCGGGCTATTCCAAGGAATAAATTCAAATTCTAAGTGTAAACACTCTTGAATTTATGCCCTTTTACACGGAGATGAATGGTTTATAAAACCTTGCTCCCTGTAAAAATCCTCATAAATGAGTGCAGTGTTACTATTTTAAAATTAAAATCCTCTTTTTTAGCATCATATTTTGCAGATAGCCATGTAAATGATTATAATATAGGAAAAAATGTTCGAGAAGTGGCATTTTATTGAATTCCTACCTGGATGACATTTTTTCTCTCAGATTCAAATTATTCAGATTTTGGTTTGCCCTAATGCTGTCTTTTTTTAGGAAACAGAAATAAGCCATACTTATGTAAGATTCACGTGCTTCATGAAACCACGGCGTTAATAACACGTGTTTTTTCCATGTTGTGTGTGGAAAGGTAGCATCTCTTTTCTCCCAGGCTCCTTAATTAGTGTTTCTCGTATGCAACATTCCTCTGACAGACACCGCAGTCAAGGAGCTAGGGATTCTGCGCCGATTTTTACCTCTGCTCCTGGCTTTTCCGCAGGGAGCCTTCAACACATTCTGTCCATGTGCATGAGAAATAAATCTCATTTTTTGTGAACCTTGATGAGAAAAGAGATTAAACCTACTAAATAAAAACAAGAAATGCTGGGGAAAAGAAAGCCACTTTTATCTCAAGGAATTGAAATATGGGCTCTCAAGATTTGAGGCATTTGGCCTGAAACAGTGTTAGTAAATTTCTTAAAAAGTTGAGATTAAAATACTTCTAACTGGCAAACAATTATTCTTTCATATATTGGAAGTAAACTTTGGCATTTAAATTCTTCCTCTTTTTTATTTCTTCACAAATTACTTAAATTCCATAAAAATTAAACCAGAAATTTCAGTAAGATTTAATTTAAGCATGGATGGAAAAAATTTGGTGTAATCAGTAGATATGATATTAACACTGTGGCATTTTCATCATTAATTATGCATTTCATGGATACCAAGTACCCGCTACATGAATAACATTATATTAATTAATTAATAACATGCCCTATATTTTCATCATTCTAGGGCAATATAAGAATAAATTACTAATTTTTCATCATATGTTTTTCTGTCTGGCCTAGTATTACCATTATCTTGAAGTAAAAATGAATAATTTCTCACTGTACAAATGACATTACATGTAGGTAATGAGTTTAGTGACGATCACATATTAAACCTTGTTTTCTACCAAATGCTAAAATACTGCTTATTGCTTGCTTTCATTGGAGCCCTGTTATTTTATTGAATTGCATTTGCAAGTAGGGAATATTACTTTTCCATGAGATTGTTCAGCATCTAATTTGGGGGAAGCATTGTTCTTCTCACTTTTTTGTTTTGAGCCCATAAATTTGGTCAACAAGCTTACAAACCTAATACAAACCTGATACTTCCCTTTTCATACAGTGTGCCAAGTAGATTTTTTCTTGTTGGAGCATGACTAAATTGATACTGTCATTTAAAAGGTCTGTTGCTAAGACTATACTTTCAGGGATCATTTCTATACTTTGTTACTAAGAGGTCTGCTGCTGTTATTTTTTGGAGATTTCTTTGTTCTGGTCTGCTTGGGTTTAAGTTTTTTTTCTGATTGTTACCTGAGGATATGTTTATTGATATTAGAGAGAGGGAGAGAAAGAGAGAGAGAGAAACATGGATATGAAGGAGAAAAATTGATCAGGTGCCTCCTGTATGCACCCTAACTGGGGATCGAACCTGCAGTGTAGGTATGTGCCCTGACCAGAAATCAAAGCCCCAGCCTTTTGATGTACAGGACAACAGTCCAGCCAGTTGAGCCACCTGGCCAGAGCTGCTTGGGCTTAGTGTTGAGCCACCTTCTGGTATACTACATACTAGGAGGATAAAGAGATAAGCTTGTTTTTAACATGTTCACAAGAAGATTTTGGTCTAGAGAAGGAAACGTGAACACCTGGCTTTAGCACAGTGGGGCTGGATGACAAGGTTTGGTAGAAGTTTCATCTTTCACAAATGTAGTAATTGAACTTGGTCTTGAATTATTGAAAGGTGAGCAGGGTTCACCTGTTAGAGAGATGAAGGATGTTCCAAAAAGAAGGCAAAGCTCCTGTGCCTTAAACACCTGGAGGGAGTGTCGCACTTTATCACAAGCTAAGTGCTCTGGCCCCTGAGGAATCCTCCATCCCTAGAAATGTCGCTTCCTTCCACATCTGTGTGAGACAGTTTACTGCAGAGGTTCTCAGCTCATCCACTGCCCAGGGCAACCTGGTCACTCACCAAGGCCGTCCCTCTGCTTGCCAGGATGGCCCAGCACCAGCAGCAGCGAATGTCTCCCTCTGTGTAATGAGTCTCCATCCTCCCCATTCTCCCACTTTGTGGATCATGGCAGGCCAAGGCAAAGAGAAGGAAGGGGAGAAAGTTAAAAGGAGCTCACCACCCCACAAAAAATAATTATACAGTTTACTATTAGCCCTCCATTAACTGGGATTTTTACATAGCTAATGTTGTCAGCCCTTGCTTTTAATGCAAAAGACTATGACAAACAACTGCTCCTAAGTTTTTATTTAAACAGAGCAAAACCTGGCATGATGCTGGGGCCAGAGTGCCTTTCTCAGCTTCCTCTGGCAGCAATACTGTGGCCCAGGGACTCATGGTCCTCACAGAACATGGCTCAGATACGGGTGGGTCTCCAGATACCCAGGACAGAATCAAGGGCCATCAGTAAACAGCATTTAGGTAGGGGAGGGGCAAGTGTGTGTATGTGTATATATTAGCTATATAGAGATTATATGTTATGTATTATATATAATATTTGTAATTCTTCCTAAATATTTATACATTATATATTGGCTCTATATAGAGATCTAGGGAGACTATATATTATGTACAATATATTTGAAATTCTTCCTAAATATATATTTTAATATATTTATATATTATATTTCTAAATATATACATATTTAGGACAAATTCCAAATGTTATATAATATATATAAGACATTTTATATATTTAAGATAAATTTCCATAAAGACCCCAACAACAATGAGGGCAAAAGCATTTAACCATAGAATATACTAATTAAATCATTGGATTAAGTGAAAATTTTGTAAATTCCACATGCATATCATTATACTAAGGTTACATAACATACCACCTCATTACCTAAAGGTAATTGAAGTTTTATCATGTAAATAGGCAACATTAAACCACTAATGCAGCCCTTGTGAATTACCTTCATTTAAGGAAAAAAAGTTTTCATTACCTGGGAATCATTACCGACTGACAGATTTCAGATTGCCCTCAAATTCCCACTACCTTTCTCCTGGCCAGAGCTTTCTCTGGTGGAATTCTGCATTTTGGAATAATAGTGTAAGAGCAAAAGGAATATTTAAAAATTGACAAGAGTCAATTCTGTGATGGTTGTATTAATGGATAAATTTGGAAAGACTTTGAGTAAACTGCAGACCTCCTATGGTAATAAAGTACCAGTCATTTAGATATAAGCACACAGCCTTACAACCAAATGTGTCCCCGAGAACAGGCCAGTCAGACTGATTGATTGATTGATTGATTGATTGATGTTAGAGAGGGGAGAAGGGAGGGAGAAAGAGAGGGAGAGAAACAGCAATGTGAGAGAAAAACATCTATCGGTTGCCTCTTGTACACGCCCACCAGGGACCATACCTGCAGCCCAGGCTTGTACCCTGACCAGGAATCAGACTGGGGGTCTTCCGTTTTGCAGGACAATGCCCAACCCACTGAGCCACACGGGTCAGGGCCAGACCAAGCACTTCTGAACAGAGGATGTGTGCCAGGCACTGTGCTGAGCACCTCTGTTAAAAATTGTCTCAGTGGAGCCTCTCAGCATCTCTAGGGGAGAAGCGGCAGCCGAATGCAATGAAGAGACAGAGCATGAATTTGGGAGGTCAGACCTGGACTCACATCCTGGCCGTCACCTACTCTGGCAAGTTTCTAAACTTCCTGAGTCCCAGTTTACTAATTTATATAAGAGAGGTAATGACCAGCCTTTAAGACTGGGTGGTAAGGTACACGAGATTAGTTGTTTTTCAAAGTCATTTTATACAGGTGTGTTCCCTGCCCCTTCCGACCCTTAGTCTTGCGTTCTTTCCACTAAACCTCTCCTCAGGTCCGAATGAAAACTCAGATATTTCTTAAAACTGTGGTGAAGCCATATCTCCTCCCATCTTGAACTTGCACAACAGATTTCTTTTGAAGCCTTAATGTAGGGCATTACATTTATTCCTCTTAAGTTGCATCTTTTTGGTGTCAGCATGGCCTTTCAACCTGGCCCAGGGGGTGGAGGGGAGCACTGAATTTTGCCTTGGCCTATTACCATGTTAATATCCTTCACAGCTTTACATCATTGAAAAACCTGATAACCATTCCTCTTATGTCTGCTTTGATGCCATTAATGAAAATATTGAATAGCGTAGAATGCAGAGGCAGAGAGCCCTGTGGCATTCAATCAGTGGTCCTCCTACAGGCTGCGACAGCGTCATTTATCAAGTCTCTTGTGTGTAGATGGACAGCCAGCTGTGATCCCACTCAATTTTTCTCTCATAGAGGCCCCCCTGCATCTTATATATCATGAAAGATTTCACCGAGGGCTTTATTGGAATCAAAGATTATATCCATGGCATTCTCCTGTTCTGTCAACCTCATACTAAGAACTCTGTCAAAAAAAAAAGGAAATTAATATAGTACAGCAAAAACATATTTTTAATGAGACCACTGAGGTTTGAAAAGAAGAGTGGCTGACAGCACAGGGGTTGTGCCAGAGGAAAGGTGTCTGACCAGTGGCTGCAGTGTTTCAGGCTGTGGCATTGATGTGCAGTGGGCTCAGCCCTTCAGTGCAGAACACTGGGCTGAAGAAGCTGAATGAGTTCCCACTTATTGAGACTCATCTGATGCAAAGCACTACGCTAAGTACTTTTCGTGTATCTCATTCAATCCCAACACCAAAGCAGCAGACGCACTATTTTTTAACCCCATGATTTTGGATGAGTTAGGTGAAGCTCAGAGAGGTTAAGTAATTGACCCAGAGTCATGCATAGTGTCAGAGTCCGGCTCACCCAAGTCGCCTTGACACTGAGCCCTGCTCCTAATCACTGTGCCTGTGGGGCGGATTTTTGTGCCTCAGTGGTGCTGAATTCATTGATGAGAGAGAAGAGGGTATCAAGATTTCTGATCTGGGCCCTGGCCAGGTAGCTCAGTTGCTTACATCGTCACCCCAATCCACTAAGGTTGCAGGTTTGATATCCTGTCAGAGCACATGAAGGAATCACCCAGTCAGTGCATGTATAAGTGGAACAAGTCGATGTTTCTCTCTCTGTCTCTGTTCTCTTTTTTCTCCCTTACTCTCTCTTTAAAAATCAATAAATAAAAATTTTATTTAAAACAAATTTCAATCTGGCCTGGCTGCTGTGGCTTAGTTGGTTGGGTGTCGTCTCACAAAACAGAAGGTCGTGGATTCAATTCCTGGTGAGGGCACATGCCTAGGTTATGGGTTCAGTCCCTGGTCAAGGCTTGTGCACAAGGCAACTGATGTTTCTCTCTCACATTGCTGTTTCTCTCCCTTTCTCCCTCCCTTCTTCTCTCTCTAGAATCAGTAGAAGAAGAAAAAAAAAGATTTTCAATCTCTTATTGAAGGGTGGGAAGAATTTTCTAACTGTGAACAAAGGCTCCCCACCTCCCTTCAGCACTTCCATACCTGGTAGTTAGAAAACTGACTCTAGGATTACTGCTTCCGGGTGCACATGGTATAGGAGGAAAGAGAATTTTGAGGGCTGTCTCACTAGGATCAATACAAGGACTAGCGAAATAGCCAAAATAGCCAAGTCCAATGGCAGAGAATACCTCTTAAGTGATCAAAGAGTTTACTTACTCCAGATTCAAGCACTCTCTCCCATTGATACTGCCAGCACTTGGCTCTCTAATCCTTTTATCCATTGTTTCATTGCCCGAATCTGCCTTCTACTCTCGCTCCCAGGCCCCCCACACCCTGACACTATACCTTCTTTGTTTAGGTGGGTTTCAGTATCACTGATTAAACTGTAGTCACATTGCCAGGGTGTTCCATTGGCTCTTTCTGGGCCAGAAAGTCATTCTGTCCCCATTCACCCTGTGGAAGTGATTAGTGCTTAGAATGCAACCTCATTCTCTAGCTCTTGAGGTAATCTCCTTATCACCACCCATTCATTACCTCTGTAGAACCTGCCTTGGCTCCCAGGGATCCCTACACTCCTTTCATACATTCGCAAACCATTTGCTGTAAGCATTTAGAAAGCATAAACATCTTACCAAAGTGTCATGGCTAGGAGGATTAAGACTCAAAAATACGTATGGGAAGTCATAGGTACTAATTCACTGCACACATAGAAGAAAGAATATCCTGCTCCCCCATGAACCTGTAGCTAAACAACACTGGGCAGCCAGGGCAGAGCTTGCCTCTGAGTCACATTTCTCTGGAAATATTCTGCACACCGTGCAGTGTCTGCATTGCCCAGCCTTCCGTCCAGCTGGTAAAGGGCACGTTCCAGGAGGCCAGTAGTTTCTGTCTGGAGTAACCGGAGTTGTAGCCTCAGGAATGGCCTTGTTCATCCTGCAGTTACTGAAGACTGAGTACTGGATGCTTTCTCCCGGCATTAACCATTTTTAACAGTTTTATTGCAGTATAATTACAGATCATAAAATCACCCAGTTTAAGTATATAGTTCAGTGCATTTTAGTAAATTTATACAGTTGTCCAACCATTCATGCAACCTGGTTTCGGAACATTTCCTTTACCCTGAAAAGTTTCCTGATGGCCACGGCAGTCAGTCTTCACTCTGCGGGGCCACCTGCCCTAGACAACCATTCGTCTGATCTGCTTTCCCTAGATAGAGTTTTATAGTTTCTAGAGACATCATATAAGTGGAATCATACAACATGTAATCTTACCTGCCTGGCTTTGTCCCTGTTGTAGCATGCGCCCGCAGTCCATTGCCTTGAATATACTGCATTTTAATTATCTGTTCACCAGCTCATGGGACATTTGGATTATTTCCAGTTCTCAGCTGTGATGAAAATTGCCATTTGAGTATTCATTTATAGATCTTTGTGTGGTTATATGTTTTCATTTCTCACTCGGGTTGCTAACTGGGAGTGGATTTGCTGGGCCGTATGGTAAGAAACTGGGTCATAGTGTGAGATATTGGCAATCCTCAAAAAAATAGATTATTAGTTGCATTCCCACTAGCAATATGAGGGTTCCAGTTGCTCCACATCCTCACCACCACCTGGCATTATCAGTCTTCTTTATTTTAGCCATTCTAATGGGTAAATGGTGAGTCCCAGTTTTATGCGATTCCTTAAGAGATCAGGAAGAAGATTGCCGACGAGGGTAGGGGGAACAATGGAAGAAAAGGGACTATTGAAAAATCTGTCTCCCACTGGCATCCTGCTCCCTCATCCTGAGCCCATCCTTGGGACTAAACATCGGCTTTCCTTAGAAATGCTTCCGTAAGCCCTTCACATCCTTCTCCCTCCACACACCGGCCAAAGTGCGCTAACACCCAGTCCTAAAGAGCAGTAGTAACTTTCTGGGCTAGTCACATACACAGACTTTTTAAACCTTAATTTTAGCTAGTTTTAGATAGATTTTTGCCTCCTCCTACACCACATTTCTTTTATCACAGCTGCTGACAAAAAGAAAAGAGGAAAAAAAAAACAGAATTGACTTGTTTGAATTCATTGCCTCTCTCCCTCTTTTACCCTCTGATGGAGGCTGTTATGTGCCATTCAAGTAGCTAAACAGCAAGAAGAAGGGCAGCAAAAGAGCAGAAAAGGAGACCATTTATGATCCAACCATTGAATAAATCAGGCCTTCACTTACCTAGGATTATCTCTTGAGATTGATTGTCTTAAAGCTTCTCCTTACAAATATGGGTATATTTATGTATTTTGCATATTTCTGTTTAATTTATAATATATAGACATATGTTAATATTGAATTTTGCTAAAGATAATCTTATTTATATTATTGACCACATTGGTCATATAATAAGGACCCTAAGTTTTATGGTCTCAAAATGAAAGGAAATAAGTTGAAAAAAGCTCTCAATAACAATAAATAACCTGGGTAGTTAGCAAAATATAAGCAAAACTGAGGCCCCACTACTTTTTAAGCTGCAGAGCACATTTTAAATTTATATTTATTGATTTTAGAGAGAGAAAGAAAAATCAATTTGTTTTTCCACTTATTTATGCATTCCCTGGTTGATTCTTGTGTGGGTCCTAACCAGGGACCAAACCTGCAACCTTGGTGTATCAAGGCGAGGCTCTAACCAACTAAGCTACTAGGCTACTAGGCTACTAGGCTAAGATTTGCAGAGCATTTTTTATGTATCAGTGATGGTGCAAAGAGATTGCAGATTTTAAATGCTATTAGCCCATCATCACATTTCCAAGAATAACGTAAGATGTGGATTATAGCGCGTATTTCCCATTTTCTTTTGTAACAAAATTTTCCTTAAGTGATCCTGATGATTGGCTTATGAGCAATGCCAACCAAATTTTTCTTAAGACAACTGAATTTGCAGCAAGCTGTACTTAAAAGTAAGTCCACGGGGAAATTGGTTAAGAACTGATTGGTTGGTTGGTTTGAATTTTTTATAATCTTCTGGAGTAATGTTTATATGAAAATATAATCAGAAAATTAGTACCTTCATCAAGAGGTAATTCAGAGAGCTTTACAAATAAACCTAAGATTCTCCTTGATTACAAAAGAAGCCTTTCTACCTCCAGAACCCTTACGTGCTCAGAGGCAATTATACAATTAAGGTCTCTTTCCATCAAAGATTTTCTCATTTCTTCATAATTAGTGTTTCTTGTCTGTTGAAACAGACTATCCTCAGAACACACACACACACACCCCTACCTGCCCACTGCCCTCACTCTCTCCTTTGCCCCCTCAGGAGCTACTTAACTTGGAACCTTTTTTCCTCCCCATAAGTTAACACAAGTGACACAAGTGTCATTTGGATGACATTTGTCATACAAACTATTTGCTGATTATTCAATAGCAGCTTCTTTGAAAAGTAATAGCAGAAGGAAAAGAACATTTGGAAAATCTAGTCAGAGTGATTTTTTTTCCCTCAGACGAAGTGTTCCAGGTAAAGGGGAGGAGTTGCAGATGGTGGGGGGTAAGGAAGCTCTATGTCGCCCGCAGCAACTGAGGTAAAGGAACCGAGGTACTACAACCCAGAAGGAGTAGAACACTCGAGAGGCGAAAGGGAAAGAAATAGGGTAGGGGAGCTCTTCGTTTGTCCTCTCTGCCTTCCAGAGACATCTCCCTGCTTCATTTGTTGTCCGTGCACATGGGGTGAGATCTGAGATTTCAGGGATACTCCTCAAAGGGTGTACCTGTGTGCTGGGTGCTGTGAGGGACCCTGTGATGCAGCGACACTGTGTCTGACCTTCCAGAGCTGATAGTCCAGTTGACTAGGTAAATTCAGAGAGAGAGGTCGCTGTAGTCCAGGAAGAGCAAGGAAGGCTTTCGGTGGATCTGATTTCATGCTCGCAAGAGTCTAATGAAAAGAGGAGCAGAGTCTCCAGAATATGCGAAGATGTTGTGTACGTGGGCCAGAGAGACCTACAGGACACTGTTGGAGACACGGGAGACTGGCTGGACTAGAAGGAATTTTAGGTAATAGGAGAGAGAGCTGGAGAAATGAAAGGCATGGTTCTTAATCTAAAATCCACGCAGAGAGATCCATAAAATTGTACATTTACATAACAAAGATAGTATTCAAAATTTTGCAGTTAGGGTTATTCAAGGATAGAGTAAGAAAGTTTTAAGTTTCTGTTTCTGTTATACTTAAGAGAGAAATAATGCCTTAGTTCAGTGCTTTATAATTTCCAGCACAGCTTCCTAGTCATTCTTATTCAATATACAGAAATCTCTTTTCGTCTTGGAAGGCTGTGTAGACATACGTATTTGTTAGATGGATGGATGGATGGATGGATATGAATACATAATAGATAGAAATATACACACAATTTGAAAACATTTTTCCAACTACTGATTGACAGCCCTAAAAGACTGGATATTTTTTCTTTTGTGGCTTGCAAATTGCATAGCACGATGGTATATGTGAAAGACCTTCAATAAATGTTTGTTGAATGAGATTATCATTGACCCTCTAACATCGCAATGCAAAGGTGTAAAAGATCACTTAGCTAGAAGAAGAGTGAGAGAAAAAAAACAAATATCATGACCTTCTGCTTCCACCATACCACTGCCAGACATGCATTATTACAGTCCAAGAAATAAGAGAGAAAAATGTCACAGTCGGAATTAGATGCCATTTCAAGCTAGGATTCCTGGAATTGTGGGAGTGGAAATTGGATGATACATGGGCACTTCTGCCTGGATGCTCTCAGGTGGGAAATGTTTAAAAATTGTAACCAAGGAGGAAGGAAATCCTTCCCATTTAATTGCGGTTTTAGTCCTGCCGATGAGAACAAAGCAGATGAACTTCCGCTTCGACTTCCGTCTGGGCATTCCAGACGAGCGGAGATCCAGAGAACACTTGCAGTTTTGTTGGAAAAGGCCACTCAGAAGCCAGACGAGCCATCTAGGCTTGCGTGGGAGCCGCTGTCCTTAGTTGGCAAGTAACTAGAAAGGGAAAGTGGGGACAGTCTACCCCCTTGAAATGGAAGGGGGGTTCCAAATGCAGACAAAGCTGTTTCATCCTAAAGACCATTCAGATAAAAGCAAAGTAAAAATCGCTCTCTAAGTAAAACGCAGAAATGAAAAGGATATGCCGTGATAACTGGGATAGCCCGTGTGCTCGGCAATGCTGCGTGTGTAATCTCTGGGGGGCTCCAGCTACACGTGTTATTTCACATCTGTCAGCTAAATATGAACTCCAAAATAGCGCAGATGCAGAATGTGACACTGAGGAAGATTATTGGATGTGCCATTTTCCCCAGAGCTCTTGGTCCAGCCAGCGATAAACAGATTGAGGTTTCAGGCGGAACATAGAGACATGACTCTCCTTCATGACTCATGTGCATTCTTGCAGTTTCCATTGGTGTTTTTCATATCGTCCTAAGCAAATGTGGCCATGAAAATGGAAATTGTAGTATGATAGTATTTTTTAAGGACCTAGTATGTTTGATATCCAGAAAAGAATCAGAAACCAAATTTCCAGCAACAAGGGGGAACGGTTAGTGAATTACGACATGCTTCTCTAAAGCGATAATATGCTACTATGAAGTTACTTAAAATGTCTGCTGAGAGTCGAATATGTCGGAAAGCTCTTTAGCTTTAATATCGGGCAAAAAAATTAAGGAGAAAATTGTGTTTACAGTATGACCACTGCGAAGCATAATCATGGGACAAAATGAAAGGAAATATACGTAAATGCAAATAGCCCGTGGATACCCCGCTCTCTTGTTTGTTTTTCTGTATTTTCTATCTCTACCATGGGAAAGCAGTATTAGTATTATAATCGAAACATTGTTCAATTTTTAAAAAGCAGACGAAGAAAAAAAAACAATGGTTAATTTACATCGCCTTAAATTTAACATGTTTAATTTATAGCACATTAAATTTTAAAAGGAAAAAATAGAAGTCTAGGTACACTGGCTTTTGGCATTGCTGTTCTGATGGGAGCCATTCAGTGCAAGGGTAACATCATGGAATTGTCTAGCAGAATTCCCACAGCTAAACCCAGAGACATAAATGACAGTGCCATAATATGACAGCGTTGTCACTGTGCAAAGTCATTCTCCTAGTGCTGGAATTTGCGATGGGGTTTCTGCAGTTCTTCCATTTAATTGACACTGCAGGAAATTCATGGAGGCAGCTGCTACTCTGAGGAACAGGTACCAACTGCAGCAGACCCGTGCTGCTTCAGTAACATTCCTTGCCTTTGACCCACATTTCTTGTGATAGTTGTAGTAAAAACCATGAAGAAAACATGCAGTAACTTTTATCTGTCGGAACGGGGCAGTTGGAACCCTGTTCTGAAGCTCATGTGTATAATAATTTTTTCTTAGTTAGTGGTTGGACACTGCAGTTATTTGCGCTCAATCTCTCCAGGTTTCCCCTGTGAGTTCTCCAAATAATTTGTGACAGAAATTCAATAGTGTTTTTTGAGTTGAACTGAATTTCGTCAATATCTTAGAATAACTAAATCCCCAATATATCACCGTTGCTTTACCTTTGACTCCCATTGGGCTCCTTGTACACGTAGTGCACCCACACAACAACGAAAACCACACAGATTTTTTCTCTACCTCTGAAACCATGGCTCTGGCTTCCCCTCCCCACCCACCTACCCCCAGGTTTTTGAAAACTGCATGTTTGTAAACTGACTCGTCATCAGTCATGGTACCGGGGGTTGTGGGATTTTACTACTTCCCCGCTGCTTATACTGATGACAGTGATGGTCAAATGTTAAGCTGCTCTCACTCAAAGCAAACCCAACTGTCCTTGGACTTGACTTGCCCATAATGGCTATCTTTCTTTGGAATCCTGTCTGTGACAGTCTTGCTGATTGGATTTCATATTGTTGAGCTGGAAGTTTTGAAGCCAAATGTCACCCTCCCTACCACTGGGACTGACTCCAGAGTTGATGACACTTCCTGGTCTTTGTCTATACAGGTGTCCCCCACTCTCTGAAAGGTGAGCATTCCTATGAGCCAAAATGGCACAAGGCAGAGAAGAAATTACCCTGGGACACGTCTTACTAATAACAGATGCACAAAATAAACAAGATAGAGCACAGATGCTCACAGTGTCCAAAGCTGCAGCGGGTTGATACTAAGATGTGAAGTGTGGTTCCCAGGGAAGGGGTTTGGCGGGCCACCCTCACCACTTGGGGTGTGGCCGCCTCTCTAACATCTCTCTGCAGAGCAAACACTGCTTTTGGTTTTCACCTTTCTGTGTAAAAGTAAAAGTCCTCTTCAGATTCCTCAGCGACAACAGGCATGAATGTAGGTCTGTCATAAAAGCAGAGTGGTGTAAAGCGAACTTTCCAAAAAGCTGTGGATACGAGTCTGCATTTCACAGGGAATTCTGCAGGGCACCTGCCTGCGCTCTTCTGGCCTGGCTTTAGCACTGCTGTAAGCCTCGTCCAAAACTGAAACGCTATGATTTTAATGTTTCTCAGATGGTCAAGACCCAGTTTAAATGTTTTGAACGTGACAACTCAAAATAAAAAGCACCGTCTTAGGATATATCTTAACGATATAAGCAGTGGCGTGGCTGAGGTACAGGGGTTACTATCTAGAGGAAGAGCATGGTGAGTGGGCAAGAGCAGGCTGAGAATCAGGTGCAGTCCTAGTCGTGACCTGTCAGCAACGTGGCCACAGAAAGGTACCCAGTATTCCTGAGTCTCAGGGTCTGCATTTCTAAAATGGGAATGATAGTGTTCCCCGCATATAATGCACTCAGTACAGTGTCTAACACAATTAGAACATAGAACTAGAACATAGCGAATGTTTAGTAAGTAATGGTTATCATTATCTTTTGTGATACGTGATCATTTCTAATAATTGAGTTACCCAAACGTTCTTGATATGAACCATCACTCTGTGTTAAATTTTTCATTTCACCTCTCTGCCCATCCATCCTCTTCTGCATAGTTCCGTGGAGGACACAGCAGTGGGGCCCCAGCACATGGCTCGGTTTACTTCCTGTCGCAGATTAAACGGTGTGCATGGAAGAACAGCGTACATTCTTTCCGATTAGGTCTAGTATTAAACCAGTAGCTAGAAACTGGATCCATTCCCATCAGTACATGGCACTTCAATGAGGGCTTTTCCAAGGTTAGCCACATCTCTTCAGGCAAAGCACAAGCGAATTTGTTCGACATGATCAGCTAGGGAAATGACCGAGTCTCTGTTTTCCTGGCTCGGGATTTCTGGGCATCCTTTGCGTCCGCTAGCTGGAATAAGCACACCAGCAAGGCTGCATCTTCTCTGTGCCGGGAACTCTGCTGGTTATTCTCCCAATTTCATTCTTCATCTTCTCAGCGACATTTGAGATTGGCATTAACCTTCTCACTGATAGGTGAGAACATGGAGACCCAAGGAGTCGGGTCACTTGCCTACAACTGAGCTGGGAGGCAGTAAACCAGAAGTGGCAGCAGAGGTCACACCAGCTCAGTTTCACCAGTTATTTGTTGTTTAGTGTCCGCTACTCGTCAGGATAATTTTGAATGTCTATATTACTCTAAAAAGCATTTCTTAGCAGGACCCAGATAGCACCCTCAGCATCAGATCCAGTTACCTACTGGGAGAAAGGCCGTTTTTCTGGAAGGAATTTACCGGTATCTCCAATAGAAGCCTTTGGCAAAATAATAAGAATAAGAAAATGTCGTGGTTTTAGACTTCCATTACCCTTTTCAAATGTATTTTGTATTTTTTTCTGAAATGAGGAAGTTCTTTGATCTTAATGCTTAAAAAAAGAAACAATGCAAGAATACAAAGGCATTTATCTGGATTGTATAAACAGCATTGCCTGCAAGTAAGCAGCACCAGGACCCATTACTTGGTATATTTGTAAATCATCTGAAAGAAGGAGTTTATGCTGAAATTCCAGATTTGCACAAACTGCCAAGCTCCTCCAGGTAGCAGAATGTCAGGCTGACTAATATGAATGCAGAAAGAATACACGGGGCTATGTGAGTAGGCAGAAGGGTGACAGATGGGCTTCTGTGGGGACAACTGTAAAATAAGGAATTTAGGGAGAAATAACTCAAACCATCTTTCAAGATTAAAGGGCTTTGAACTATCAGCTCTAACAAAATTAAGAGATTTTACAGTGTGTGTGTTTGTCCCTAGTTATCCCTACTCTAGCTACAAGGCCAGCCTTTTAGCTACAGTAGGAAATCACAAGTGGTTAAGAGGGACATTGGAAAAGGAAATTAAAAGCAGAAAATAGTATCCTGCTCAAATGTACAGCCATGGTTCAGTTATACCTGGAATATTGTAAGCATTTTTTCAACAAACTTGGAGCGGTTGTGCTAGGGCAGGAAATGGCACAGAGAAAGAGAACCAAAAATGACCCAAGGGAAGGAGGACCTGCTCTGTGAAAACAAGCTGCAAAGATTGGGGTTCATCAGCCTGGGAGGGTGACAGTTTGTAAAATCATTGGGATGTGGTACATGTGGACAGTTTAAGTGCTTATTTAAAATCTAAATAAATTTAAGCAGAAAAGTCAATATGCTAATCGACGAATATGCAAATAAAAATATGATGTTAGTATAGGATGAAATGCCCAAAGAAATGCTCACCCCACCCCCTTGAAAAGAGAGAAAATTTTTTAAATC
Source organism: Carollia perspicillata (assembly GCA_004027735.1). Taxonomy (NCBI): domain Eukaryota; kingdom Metazoa; phylum Chordata; class Mammalia; order Chiroptera; family Phyllostomidae; genus Carollia; species Carollia perspicillata. The sequence continues at coordinate 8,528 of PVKM010018751.1, read as the reverse complement.
ATTTACTCAGTGGGTAGTATACTTTAGGAACCAGTTACCCAGAAACTGTTGCTATCTCCTGGAATGGCATGTGGGCGAAGGAGGGGGAAATACACGTCTTGTGAATGCATTTATATGTTGTATTAATATTTGGAGATCTGCCCAAACTTTGCAGCTTACCTTGGAGTGGAGTGAGCTTTGAAATCAGCAAACCCGATTCCAATCCCAGTGCCACCTCGTACCGGCTCTCGGACAGGCAACTTGACCAGCCTGACTAACCCTCTGTCTCCTCATCTGTGAAGCAAGAAGGGCCCCTTCCAGAGAGTGGGGGAGGGAGGATTGCGAGGGGCAGCCCAGGCCAAGCTCCAGGAAGGGTAGGAACAGAGGCTCTTTTCAAGTCTTAATTCTCTTTGTCATCCCTTCTACAAGGTGCCCTTTGCTGCACGGTCAGACTTAAAATCCCATCCTAGGGACACTGAGGGTCCCCCAAGTAGACGGTGCGTGATTATAACCCTACTTTGCTGCTTGTATTTATATTAATGTTCATTCTTTCCTACCCACTGAACCCCTGTTATTCCAGGCATTGCTTTAGGAGTTGGGGAAATAAGCAATAAAGGCACACCACGACCCTGCTCTCAGGAAGCTACCTGGGGGAGAGAGGCACACAAACACTACCCCGTAAATAATCCCAGAGAATGAAAAACAGAGAAACACAAAGCAGAGCATGATGGTGTTGGAGCCCGGCGCTTTTAGTGAGGACATATGGGGAGGCCTTTGTGAGGAGGCAACACCTGAGCAGTGCCCAGAGGGACCAGGAGGTGTCCTGTGACAATCTCAGGACCAGAATTCTGGACAGATGGACAAGCAGTGGTAGAGGCCCCAAGGCGAGAATGCGTACTGAACAAACGGTCAAGGAAAAGAGAAGGCCAGTGTGACCGAGCATCCTGAATGCGGGGGAGGAAGGCAGGGACACAGAGACAGACTGTGGGCAACCAGCCCTGTGGGCCCTGGAGGCCAGGTGAGGACTCAGGTTTTATTCTAAGAGCAATAGCAAGCTATGGGACCTCAGCTGGTTAGGGAGAAGATTTGGCTTGTGCTTTTGAAGGGTCTCACGGCTGCTGGGTGGAGGACGGGACTCTTGGGCAGCCCGCGCAGAACGGGCACCGTCTCTGCATTCTCCTCCTGCCCCCAGTTCTCTGACGGTCTCGAGCGGTTCTTTCTTTCCGGACTCAGAGGTTCACAGTGATCTCACACATCTTTCACGGTGCAGAGGTAGCTTTGCACAAGTCTGCTTTTGTTGCTTCTTCTTTCAGGACATATCAAAATTCCTTTTCTCCAGTGAAATAGTTGACCCAAATGTATGTTTGTTTCAGGTTTTAAAAATCAATTTGATTGGCCACAGGAAACGTATTTTGGCATCTCTGGGAGACAGGCTGCACGAGGATCCACCACAGAAGCCCCCTCGGTCCATCACCCTCAGGGTAAGTGCCCAGTATATTCATTTTCTTCTCCACTCGTGTACCCAAAAGTCATTCTGGGCCATGTGATGAAATGACGGAAGCAATGGACCAGGAAGGACAGGCTGCTTTCCACACTGCTTACCTTACCCGTAGAAAAAAACAGTCTCACTTCTGGTTGTGTTTGGTAAGACAAGATTTTTTTTCTGTTTTGGTTAAATGGGTGTTTTTGAGATTTAGATACACATCAGACCAACCTCCACCTTTAAAGAGCCCCTCCCGCTGCTCCATCCCACACTCCTAGGCTGAGAGAGAGGAAATGAGATTTCTGTCAAACTCCGCAAACCCACAGCAAGAAAATCATTCAGAGGCCACAGTCAAGTAAAGATCAATTTTAAATTAACCTTAGGGTCTTCTGAGTTTTTTTAAGAAGTAAATTTCCCAGCTTTGCCCACTTTAAAAATTAAGGGTAGAGAAGCTAGAACTTTATTGAATAAACTATTTCAGCTATACTTTTTAAAAGATTTTATTTATTTATCTACATTTTTAGAGAGAGAGGAAGGGAGGGAGGAAGAGAAGGAAAGAAACATCAATGTGTAGTTGCCTCTCACATGCCCCCTACTGGAGACCTGGCCCGAAACCCAGACATGTGCCCTGACTGGGAATGGAACTGGCAACCCTTTGGTTCAGCAGGCCAGCGCTCAATCCACTGAGCCACACCAGCCAGGGCTCAGCTATATTTTAGAATTATGGGTTATCAAATCTAGAGAGAACCCTTAGGTGGGGGAGAGAGAAATATAGTGGAAAAGGAAGGAAGGCAAAACGGAAGAAATGGAGGGAAAGAATGAGAGCGATGACTGTGGGCGGAATGGAGCAGCCAGTGGTCAGTGGATTTCAGAGGCCTGTAAGAACTGTCCTAAAATTCATCCAGGAAACTTGGGTCTCCAGGAGCAGTTTGGGAGTACCAGCGCTGTTCTCTTTATCGAGTCCTGCACTCACTTGCTTCTGATCCTCATTCTGCAAGTGTTAGAGGAGGCAGGGATGGTAAACGAGGAGCACAGTGTGGCACGGAGGCGGAACGGCCAGCGATGAGATGCAGTGGAATGCCTCTTATCAGTGACCTTCAGCGAAGCGCATCACCACTGCCAAGCAGAGGGTCGGGCAGGAGGGGAGCTGTTACGATTTGAGTCTGGTTCGCTGTTGAAGAAGAAAATGCACAAAGATTTCAGGATGTCTGAGAGAACTGGCTCCGGGAGGTAGCCCTTGGGAAAGGTGATTATTGAGGCAGTTGGGATACCCTGGAACATTTGGAGGCTAGTTAAGGGCTTTGGGGACAGTAAGAGTAGAAATGGGACTTATTTTTCTCCCTCAATAAGAGGAGCTTCAAGTAAATGGGGAGAAAAATGAGGCTTTCTAGTCTTGCCTTCATTTAGCTACACAAAAGGGGAGGAAGGTGTAGGCACTGGCAGTATAACCATCCTAAAATGACTGTGTATAGCACTCTCTTTCCTTCCCCTCCTGCACCTGCCCCTCTGACTCCCTGGAAGAGATTTAGGAGGACAGCACACAGAGATTCCCAAGAGAAAGTGCAGAACCTTAATTTGTCAAAGGCCCAGAACGTCTGGGGCCGGTCCGGGAATCAGCACCTTCCAGCCCTCCTCTTTCTCACAAACACTAGAGCCCAGTGTAAGCTGCCCCTTGTCTTGCTTCTGACCAGTTGCCCCCGCCTGGGTCAGCTGTGCCACTGAAGGTCATTGTGTGTGTCACCCTGCCGTCTGCACGTGCCACATATTCCCTGTTTGTACTGTGTCCTGTGCCCCACTTGACTGCCAGACCACTCCCCGATGGAGGATCGAGCCCCACCCATCCAGTTTTAGCATCCTCACCAAGAAATCTGCCAGGGGGAGGACTCTCTGTCCACGTGAGGACATGGCTCCTTCCCTTGTAACACACGGGACAGTGGTCCAGGCTGCCCGACATCTGTGTCCTCTCCCCTGCCATCACCAACTTTGCTGATGTAAGAAAACACCTGATTCTTTATGCTTTAAGCCTCTGGCCTGAGATCCTCAGGGGGAAAAGTATTAATTAGATAACACCATTCATACAATGGTAGAACGTCACCCATTCCTTCGCAGTTGATTCAAAAATGAGTCCCCAGCCCCACCATTTGTCTTGTTCAGTATTTCACAATTTTGCAACCAAAGCTTAGCCGCAAAAACGTGGTATTTACTTCATGATGTATTTCCATTCAGGAACCCAGTGGTAATCACACTCCTCCTCAGTTGTCTCCATCACTTAGCCAAAGCACTTACACCACTGGTGGCTCCCTAGACGTTCCTCACATTATCATGCAGGGCGATGCAAGGAGGAGAAGAAATGAAAACTACTTTGATGATATTCCCCGATCAAAACTGGAGAGGCAGATGGCCCAGGTAAGGTGTTAAAAGCCTCTGTGACGTGTTTGCCTTTCACCCGTACCAAGTGATGCTTTCTGATACTGAACGATGCCTCTTGTCCACACCAGCTGGAATTTTACCATTTTACGTCATGGCTTGCATTCCCCGCTCACTTGAACTAGACTGAATCAGACCTTTCTGGGAATGGAAGGTATACGTAGGTTCTTGCTATTCATTCTTACTAAAGAAATTATGCCCGATCTCATTGCATCCAGAAAGTCTTGGCCCTAAAGGGAATAATTACTGTGCAAGAATCAAATTGTAATGAAAATGAATAATAAAAGCCTAGATTATAAAATGTAAATTGGCTGGATGACAGGGCAGAAGTCGGAGGAAAGTATTAACTCCAGTGATGTTAATTTCCTCCCAAGTTTACACATCTGTATGGGATTTTACCATTGGGACTAGTTGCATCATCTCGTGTTGTCACCTTCGGTAGCTGAAGATGATGCTGCTGCCCATCTGTCACATTCGGACCTTTCCACGTTTGGTATGGATGTCCATGTCTGGCCAGTCCTCACACGGCTGCCCAGAAACCTGAGTCAGCCGTCACCAAACAGTGGCGCTGTTTGTAGAAGCACGTTCAGATGGACAGCTGTCCCTGCCGTTTCGCTCTGAGGTTCAAACATATGGATTTGTTGACAATGATTGGCAGATTCAACTCTTTTCGTCCTCATTCTAGGTTCAGACCGATGTGTTAAGAGGCTTCTCTCTGCCTCCCACACCTAAGATGAAACTCTCTAGGTGAAAATTTGACTGTAATTGCTTCGCCTTGGTTGTTAAATATTTTTCTCAACTGTTTGGTGAGACTCTGTTTTTAAAAGCCTTTGGTAAACATTCTGTGCTGCCACTCACAAAAGAAAAATGTGAAGAGAATGTTCTGGAAACCATGGCTATTCTGCCTGCAAATGCCCTGGGAAGAAAAGGCCTGATATATGGTGGCTCTTTTTAGCTCTCTCAATTCTGAATTGTTCTCGGAGTTCTTTGTGCAAGGAATGGTAATGTTGGGATTACGGAGAATCCTCTATTGAAGGGAAATGGAAAATGTAGGAGAGACAAGAAAAGAATAATTTTCCCTTTCTCTCTTGTTAAGTATTGTCTTCTAATCCTTATTACTGTTTTCCCTGATGTTCTTTTAAATAAAGAGTCTAAAAGCTTTTTTCCTCAAGCTGTTCATGTATGTCCTGCTACTCGTTAGGATTTGGGAATCACACGTGTGCTTAAATCTCTGTAATGAGAGCACTTCAGAGACATGGTACGTTTTGACCTTGAACCGTGTAGTCTCTATGCATTAATACAAACGGGGGTCTTTTCTGAACCCTGCTCTTCTCTGGGTAAGGAAAGATCATATGCTGAGGAACATTAACTACGACAGACTGTGCTGACTTCAGGAACCGAATCGCCTATCTCAGTTGCTCATATAATTTATGAAATTTCTCCACATAGGACTGTTTTTTTCAGAGAGGAAATTAATTACTCTTTCTCCCAGGTTTGCACACTTGGGGGTAGTCTAGCAAAATTGCTCGCTTACTTTCTTTGAGATTCAAAAGCTGCGGTAGGAGTACCTTCTGAGTCGCCTAGATATTTTTCTTGCCTCGCCAGTCAGGATGCATCGTGTTCAGGAATCGTCTTGCCCTTGAGAAAATTGAATGAACTTGTATCTGACCAGGGGAGAGAGGCTCCAAAGCAGGAAGAGGGGGCAGATAAGCAGGTGGGTGGGATGTGGTGAGCCATGGAAGGTCTGTGTGAAGGTGCTTCTTCACCTCATGTATGCTGCTCACAGTGACACAATGACTGATGGGAGACACAGGCCTCCGTCAGCAACCAGGAGCGAAGTTAAAAACTTTCTAAAACCCTGCTTGCAATACAGCACTTTTGCTGCAGAGAAAGCAGGAGATGGCACTACAGAAATCTGATCACTAGGAAAAAGGGATTCTGGGATTGCAACTCTTTAGCTTGTGTTCATTGCAGCCTTTTATTTGTTGGCTTTAAGAGTGTTTCCTCCAGAAATGCCAAAATCTCATGCAGAAATGAACACTTACGTACCTCTTTAAAAAAGAGTTCCATTGCTGACCTGTCAAGGTGTTAAATACTCAATAATTTGGTTGCCACACGGTTTTATTTATATGACTTTTCTACCATTCAACCACTCCACTGATTTTTTCTTTTTTCATATTTTGGGTCACTTGCTATAATAATTTTTAAAATTCACTTGCTTTTTAAAACCCATCATACTCTCTCTAGACCATATTCTTCCTCAAAGTTATGTGCTTAGCCAATCAAGTCAAGTCTTCCTGAAGACTTGCACTAGCAGTTAAAATCCCAGTGCGCAGGCAGCCAGTTGTTACACCACCTTCCCACCAGGAGCCCAGGCCCAGCCGTTTCTTCCCAGGGGTTTCTCCCCATAGGCTTACTGTAGTTTGGTTATTGCATGCCCAGTCTGTTTCTTGCTAGGTCGCTGAAGCCCATCTTCAGGGTTTCTTTCCTGTTGCTAAAAGACAGGAAGGTACAGTTAAACAGAATCACCAAGACAGACCATGTTTTCAGAAAATACCCTCCTGCCTCAGGTTTACCTGAGCCCCCACCAGAGTGTTCTGGATTTCCAGCCACAGGCTCTTGGTGGCCACAGTAATTCATAGGTGTTTTGGCTTCCTAAGGTCTGCTCAACAGATATATGGAAATGCTCGCTTAACTTGGGAAACCAATGCTGAGAGTTAAATTAAGATAAATTTAATGTCCATTCCACATATGAAGTTTATTTGTGGGCAAATATCTTTTAAAAGGTAACACCGGAGTGGTATTTAATTATTTGTTTTCAATTTAAACAAGTATTGAAAATACCTGCCTTGGAATACAAGGGATTTGCAGATATTGTGGCTATGGTTTGCATTTATTCTGATAAAAGCAATATTCTGCCTCACATTGTCTTAACTGAATATCAAGATTGAGTTTAGGACTAATAGCATTTTTAACCACTGAGATCAGTGGTGTAAACACATCTAAAAAATGGGTGTCCCATTATGCCAAAAACGTAGCTTTTCAGGCCTATAATTCTAAATTGGGCACATTCGCTCAGAAGTTCTGAGATGTTCCCCTATTTCCGTACACCGAATAAATAAATGTTGCACTCACATTCACATAATAAGACCCTAATGAATGTAGAGCTTTTAAACTTTCAAAGTATTTCACATCTGTTGCCTCGTTCTAGCATGAAAAAGGAAATCACGCAGAAGATCAGCTCTTAGTCAAATGCTGTGGAGATGAGGCAGTAAATGGAAATATGGAAAATATATCAGAAGGAGGAAAAAATACTCCCAGTATTTGCAGCCTAGTCTTAGTCTTTAGAAATTTTCTCGAGTGACATTTACGAGAAGTCAAAGTCTTCGTACAATGAATACTAAAGGAGAGAAATGGAATTAATAAAGTTTAGAGGCCCCATTCTTCAGTTATGAAAAGGGTCCCCCAGTGTGCAACTTAACACCATTTATAGAACTCCTCCATTTATAGAAAATATTTATGGAAAAATGAAATAATACTTCTGTGTTTACAAAATAAAATAAGCCTAAAGAAGAAGAGAAATACATATTTTTGTACACACTTGAGCTTAATATTAATGAGGGAAATTCATAATGTAGAGTTCCTTGTGCTTTGAATCCTCTCCTCTAAATAAAAATATTAATATTCCCGGGGCAGTGACCTTATCTGATGCACACAAACCTGCAGCGGGCGCCATCCACATTTTAAAGACACAGAACCTGAGAAACCACATGACCGGATCTGGTGGCACAGCCAAAGAGAAACTAAGCTAGATCTCGCCTGCAGCAGTATGTCGGGCTCTATAAAGGCTTTGTCTAAACTTCTTCTAAATCATAGAAAGTTGATTCAGTTCAAAGTCGAATATTTTCTCATCCAAACAGTAGTACGTAATGAGTATGACTAGATCAATTCCTTCTCTATTTGAAAGCATTTTACCTCTTATAGTAGCTATTCGAATATTCTTTTTATATATTGTCAAAGGAAGAGAAATGGAGACTGTGCCAGGTAGAAGCCCTGCCCTGGCCAGATCCCTGTTGGGGGCTCCAGGTGTGGTGTTTCAGTCAATCCTCACAACGGTGCATTCTGGGCAGAGGAAGCCCGGCTGGGTGAGTGCTCTGCTCGCCACTGGTGCCCAGCAGAGCCGGCACTCAGACCCCACTGTCCTGGTCCTGTCCTGGCTGCTCCACGGTCCTGATGCCCCTTGGGCTGCCTCTGTTTAAAATGATACGAAGTGTTTTAAGAAGAGCTCAGCTAACACTAATTTCTTGAGGGCTAGAAAAGATGACACTTACAGAGACCTAGTGAGCAGATCGAGGATCAAATCACTGGCAGTTGAGTGGAAACTTACTGACTTAGCTCATGGTTATCACACAAAACCACTTACATGCAGAACAGCAATGGTTATGTGTTGATCTTTTCAGTGGGCACCCACCCTGCACTTCTAGGTAGAACTCTGCCCTTCTCCGATGTTCGCAGAGAGCTTTGCACCTAGGTGTGGGGATTGCTGCATTTACAGACTTCTTGCATGTGGGGTTTTTCCCAATAATGGGGACTGTTTCCTTTGTGGCTTCTTCAGTTGCATTTCTGTTTCAGTTTCTTT
>PVKM010018750.1:0-24792 GCA_004027735.1 Carollia perspicillata | reverse complement strand
TTCCATTCATGCTGTTGCAAAAGATGAGAATTCTTTCTTTTTTTACTTCTGCATAGTATTCCATTAACACTGTTTAATTATTTACAACTTGTATTAGAAGTTTTTTTTGTTTATGTTAAATCTAATGAATTTTAGCATTATAATAAATAATATTGCTCTAAGTTAATGTTCAAAAACATGATTAATTCCTTAATATGACTTTGAGGAGTAGGCACAAATGTGATCTTCAGTTAGACCAGTAGCCTGCATTCACCTCTTAAATGAGTGGTCTTGGACACGTTTCTCAACCACTCCAGACTTCAAGTTTCTCATTGTGAAATGGAGATTACAATAGTACCTGTGTTACAGCATCGTGTCAGACTTAAATGAGGTAATCAGCATAGTAAACATTATCAAACTACCTGGCACATAATAAGAGCTTAATACATTTTAATTATTACCATTGCATAATGGATGAATTTCATTCCACAATTCAACTGTAGAAGGTATACTATACTTCTAAATTTTCTTAGATCAGCGTAATTTTAAACTCTGAGCCTCTATTCTACTGAAAAGTGGAAATTTTAGCTTTATTTGACCAGAGTTTTTTTTCTCTGCTTCTGCATTATATCAAAATGCCAGGGTGCAAGATGTTTGGTAAATAGCCATAATGAGATAGGGAAACTTGTCTTGCTATCCACTACCTGTCCACGTTGTTACCGGTATGACACCATTGTTTCGTACAGTAGTCCTTTCTTCTCCACAACCCTGTTGTGACCTGTTGTGGGCAGGGAAATATTTGGCAGGTCTGGAATCTCTGGGCTTCCCTCATTCACTCTCTGATGAATCCCAGAATGAATGCTTATTTCGAGCTCCTAACATGTCTTCTACCCTTTGGAAGCCAAGGATATCTCTCCCCTTTAGTCTTGGAAAGTTCTTAAAACAAACAAACCCCTCATACCAGCTTGAATGGAGAAATGAAAAAAAACTTCAGGGAAAAGCATAGATTGTACATATCGAAAATGTCTTTCAACAATATTTTTAACATAAAATGAAAATATTGTTACTTTTAAGAAACTCTGCCATTTGACCATATCCTCAACTAACTGCTACTCCTTATTCTCTTTATAGGTTGAAACTTACCAATACATGCCCATATTTAAATTTTATTTTAAATTCATTTACATTGAATATTATTTTATATTAGTTTCAGTTGTACAGCACAGTTGTGAGACAGTCAAATAGTTTGCAAAGTGTTCTTACTCTGCAGCATTTCCAGTATCCACTGGCACCATACTTAATTATTAAAATATTATTGACTATATTCCCAATGCTATGCTTTACATGCCATTGATTATTTTGTAACCACCAATCTGTATCTTTAGTCCCTTCATCTGTTTCACCCAGACCCCAATTACTCCCTCTCCTCCGGCAACCATCAGTCTGCTCTCTCCATCTATGTGTCCGATTTGATTTTGTGTGTACATTTATTTCGTTCTTTAGATTCCACATATAAGTGAGATTGTATGAAATTTGTCTTTCTCTGACTCCCTCTAGGTTCATCCATGCTCTTGCAAATGGTAAGATTTCATTTTTTTCATCGCCAAGTAATATTACATTGTATATACGTACCACAGCTTTTTTTATTCACACATCTTCTGATAGGCACTTGGGTTGTTTCCATATCTTGGCTATTGTAAAGAATGCTGCAATTAACATAGGGGTGCATATATTGTTTCAAATTAGTGTTTTGGGTTTCTTTGGATATGTACCCAGAAGAGGAATCTCTGAGTTATAAGGCAGTTCTGTTTTTAATTTTTCGAGTTAACTCCATACTGTTTTCCACAGTGGCTGCACCAGTCTGCATTCCCACCAACAGTGCACTAAGGTTCCCTTTTCTCCACATCCTCACCACCACTTGTTGTTTGTTGATTTATTGGTGATAGACATTCTGACAGGTGTGAGGTGGTATCTCATCATGGCTTGCTTTAATTTACTTTTCTTTGATGATTAGTGATGTTGAGCATTTTTTTCATATGTCTATTGATCATCTGTATGTCCTCTTTGGGGAACTGTCTCTTGAGACCCTTGCCCATTTTTTTCATGAGATATTTTTGATGTTGAGCTGTGTAACCAATGTATTTTTCACATGGCATAATATAAGATGTCAAAATATCATCCATGAGTGAATGTTATGTGACTTCTCTGTTACTGTTCCTGCCTTGGTTACCACCTTGGTTCCCAATCTATTCTTTGCCACCCACTTTGACACCTCCTATTGAAAAAAATATATATAGAATGCTTATTTTGCTAATAAACATTAAATCTAGTACTTCTGCATCTCCTTCCTCTCTCCATCCAAAGCCACAATGGTGCCAGTGTGGAATGGGCTGGCCTCACATCAGATACATAGAACAGGAGACAGTCATGCTTGACATAAGAAAAAAAAAGTTTGACTATATTATGTGAAGAGATATTTCAAATGCATTTAAATAAGTTTAACTATTTAGTTTGAATATTAAATAACATTGCAATACACTGTTGAATAATTTGTGTTTAAACCAGTGTCCAGAATAAAATTTGTACTTTCTTAATCAGAGAAATAGTTTTCAGCACAGGGTTCTAGTGCATTCTCTCTCTAAAAAAGAGTATGTTTTAATTCCACCTTGGGGAAAGGGAATCAAAGTCCCAAGAGGAAGAAAACTCAAGTATGATTGTGTCCCCCAAATTAAGAAAAGGTAAAATACTGTACTGAAGTATTTTTTTCCTGTTCCTTGAAGAATTTTGCCTTTGAGGCGATTAAAGGTGTTAACAGTATAAGAATTTACTTTATGTTTTTATGAGGGCTCGGTATTCACAAATTTCTTTTTCTAACTTCTATCCTTTATTCTTTGTAAACCTTTGTGAGATAGGCAGAGAAGGTATTTAAACGATTCGTTTTCAGTTGAGGAGATCCAGGCTCAGAGAATTTAGATCGGAACAGATCTACTGAAGGTTACAGCGATTACAAGTGCTGGGCCCAGCACCTCCAATCTGGCCTTTTAATTCTAACACAATACTCTTTTTTTTTTAAATGACTTGAAGACAAGTTACAAACCTGGGCTTGCAAACAGCATCCACTCTGCATGCCAACCCTGATAAATTGGAAAGTATGCTTGGGAGGAGTCTTCAAGGACTCAGAGAAGATAGCCAGGTGAGGATAGGGTTTCTTAGATGGAGACATCCGCGTGTATGAAAGACCCAGCAATATAAGACTGCATATGGACTTCAAAGGTCTCTAAGTGTTTCTCTTTATTTAAACTACACATGATTCTTTATTTTTAATTTTTTGCTTTGCCTTCTGACTCTTTACTGGGAAATCCTCTTCTGTGATGCCAGCCAGGCTCCTGTGAGCCTCACTGTGGCTCACTACATACAGCTGGGTCTCCATAGTCATGTCAGGCCCATGGGTCATTTCAGATTCACTTCCAGGTTAACCTGATGGTGGCTACCTGGCAATGTGTCTTTCTAGAAGTCTGTTCTGGAGAATGATAGAAAGGTTTCATCATGCCTAGTGACCATTATGACACATTTTCTGATTTTATATCAAAACCATGAGCAGGATAAATAAGCTTCCTCAGTAATGAGGTTCAAAATGTTGTTATTTATTTAAAATATTTTTGAGATTTCATTTTGTTTTCAATTATCATTCATTATATTGTATCACTAATGAAAATGGACAGAATAATAACACTTATTTTTATTAAGTTAGCCAACATTATTTTGCCCTTGCTATATTTTGTAGACTTTTAAAGAAATTTATGTGAATAATTTACCACTTGTAATCCTTACAAGAACAGACTAATCTCCATTTTATGAATGAGGCAAATTAAGATTAGAAATATAAAATAACTTTACTAAGTCACAGAGCCATTAAGAGATGGAACTACACTGCAAACCCGTGTCTTTCTATTGCCGGATGTGAGTCCTCTTAACCATCATCTCTCGTATCACAGTTGCTTAACTTTGAAGGTAAAATAAGGAAAGCAGAGAATAAAAAAGCCTGAGTTCTATTAATTTTAACACTACCATGCAATTTTAATAAACCATACTTAGGAGCCAAAATTAAGTGCTTCCTGAAAATAGGTTATTATAAGGCAGATGGATTTCCTATGCTGAGATGTTAGCTTCCTTGTGACCTGAGAATTCCTCTGTACCTTAATTAAAGAGGAGAGCCATGAAACTAAGAAGGGCACTGACATAGAAAAGGAAAACACCTTCCTTCAGGATTGCTAGTTTTTAGTCTAGGGCTTATCCAACAAGCCATTCTCCAAGTGTTTATTAAATCAAGCAAAACAGTGTTTTTCAACATGTCTTACTGCTTCTAGAATCAAATCAATTCAAAATAAGTGAGGAAGGCAAGTGTATAAATCACAATTTACATTGAGAAATTGATTCCTTTCCCCAAATGAAACCATGCTCTCTGTCAGAGTGCAGGAACATCAAAGCAACTATGAACAATGAGGATAAAAACATAGATTTTGAAATGGAAATTGAACTTTTGAATGCTTTGCTTATGGTGAATGCTTTGCATAGGATGTCACTATGGGGGGAAAATCAGTCTCCCTTTCTGATTTTTTGCATAAGGATAAATCAGTAATTTTGTTAATTTTCATTGCTTTTTTGAGATAAATATTTTTCTTTTCTTACTATGTAAACTTTAAAAGATCTTGGAGACTTTTAAGGGGAAAATCAAGAAACTTGACATTAGTGCTGGTTTTTGTTTTGGTTCGGATATTTCCTAATAAAAATACCTAATTCTGTGGGTCATAGATGCACCACTATTATCCAGCATGGCTGTTATGTAGTCTGTATGGTCCAAAAGATTCAAGTGCAGCCTTCTTCAGGCCTATACTTTTTTGACCTGGCCTTGCAATGTGCAATATATAGATAAGTTGTATAATATAATCTAGATTCCCAATGAAGATTGGATGCTCATATCTGATCATTGTTGTTGCTCTTAAATTGTGGCTGAAGTATAAGAGAGTTCAAGGTGTTTTTCTATTTGCTGATATTTCTGAACTGTAATTTTTATAATTTAATGATTATAAAATGTATCTTGTGAAATCTCACATGTTAAAAAATGATTCAAGTATTTTATGTTTTGCATAAATACTAGTGTATCTTTTATTTTGGCATTTAAAAAAATTGTTGCCATGTTTTATTTTGGTAGAATGGGATCTTCTGTAGTTGTGATAGCAAAGATAAAATATAAATTACCTTGTTTTAAAGATCATATTCCAAATTTCGGCACATTTGCTGTTAATCTACATAGAAAATTAAAAACCTAGTCACTAACTGAGGGCTTTTGGGCAAGAAAATGCACATGCAATATACAAGCTACATTTTGTAATTCTTTTTGCAGATTGTTTTTAAGTTGGTGTGTCCATATGTACCAAATATACAGAAGCAGAGTTTTCTAAGAGTATGTCGGCACTTGAAAATATGTCATTAAAAGAATAATCTTTTCTCATGACAATCCAAGTAGATTGTGTTATTTTGTATAGTTTTAGTATTTCCATTGTATCGACTTAGGTTTGTCAAGGACAGTCAGGTGTGATTCTGTATAGCTTCTATTTTTCCCTCAAATATACTCTCACCCAGCTCTATGCCCAGTGAGACTAACAGTATGGCCTACATCAAAGGACTTCTTTACCCACTGTTTCCTGTTTGGTTAAGTAAATGAGTCTTCAGCAAGAGATCAGAGGGAGGGGGCGGAATGAGGTACTCTGTTTCTCTCTGTGGCTTTGCAAAGTGCTGGCTTTTTCCCCTGCCCTGACAGACAGCCCTCTCCTCACAGCATCCCCTCTCATTTTCTAGAAGTGCAGCCTCTCTTTCCTACTGAAGGACCTTACATATGATAAAAACCATCCAGTGTTATGAGACCCAGGGTACTGCAGTATATTTTGCAATATATTTCCTACATCTGATTCACACCTTTGTAAATGGTCCCTTTATTACGTTCTCCACAAATGATTCAATTTGAGTGTGTCACGTATTTCCTGTCAGTACCCAGACAGATACACACACTCATGTAGAAGGTGATAGAAGGAATCTGAGTTTCCCGTAATGTGTCTCCACCGACTGCACAGTTCTTTGACTCTAGGAAATTGATGAATATCCATTTTAGGATTTCCTCCCTTGATTCCACTGTCACGTCCTCTTAGGCATTGATAATCTCTCCTAGAAGTTCTACTTTCATGGCTGTTGCTTTGTTTTAGATCTTTCACAGTGAACTGAGTCCAGCTCAAATGCATCCTCTTCCACAGAGCCTTACTTATTGTTCTCCCTCCCTGTGCTTCTGGTCAGATTAGGATCTTCTCCTTTGTGGCTTTTTGTTTAAAATACCTTGGAGAGAAGTTACTTCACTCCCTAGAGTATGAGAGCTAAGTTTTTATACACAGGCTACTTGAAACCAAAGAGTTTCAACCAAAATGGATTGCATATCAGACCGGGGGTTATGCTCCATGCATGGGAGATTCACCGCTTCTAACAATTTGCTTTAAAAAGGAAGCTGTCGGTAACCAGCTCTCAGGTTCTTTGACAGCACTTTTCTCCAAACACAAGTGTAGTGACATGACTATCTCACTCCTCTGGCCACTAACTACTCTGCTCCCACCAAACACAGCTCACAAACATCCTTTGATGGTGACTCCTGTTTTCAAAATAAATAAATTCCTGAGTAGCCCATAGAAATACCGAAGAAAAGAACTCCAGCAAATCCAGGTTTAGCTTCATCCCACCCCTATCACCACGACTCACTCCTCACTCTGTTGGATTGCTCAGTATTGCATCCCATGCCCCCTGTGCCTCTCAAGTTGCCCACATCTCTTTATCCTTATCTTTCCCTTTACCATCATCTTCATCTCTCAGAGGAAGGGTGTTCCTGTCCAAATCTAGCCCAAATGCCAACTCTCCCACCTAATCTTCCAACTCCAATGAATGGCAATCCATTACCAGAGTTTTCCTTTCATCAACATTACTGACATGCTTTAATCCTGACAGAGATTCTCACCTTCTTAGGTGAAGGGATCAAACTTATTTACACTTGTAGACTGATGGTGTCTAATAGAGGGAATCCTTTGTATATGTATATTAAACTCGGTAAATATTTCTAAAGTGAAATGACTTACTGGTGCTGTAATTAAACTTAGTATGACCTGTCTTCAGATGGTAGCATTAAGTTAGCTCTGCAGTGTGAGGGGTAAATATAACTGGCATTTTGAACCTTCTTAGTTTTTATTTAAATTAAAAACTGCATTACACTAGTTTCTGCCTCTGAGAGAAGACTTAGTTTGGCTTCCATTTCATCTCTTGCCAAGTAAAATTACTCTCAGAACCCGCAAAAGAGAAGTCATAAAGAGTTATCTTTTTTGACTCTTTTTGAATTTTTCTTTCACTTTCACAAAATAGACCTTTCTAAAATTATTAACTTGTTTTTTAGAATAATTATGTATTTAAACAAAATCTGAAAAAGAAGTCAGGAATAGGATGCAAATATCCACAATTTATAAAATAAAGGCTTGGCCTGGGCTCAATTATTATATTCTTAAAGTATTAAAGGGTTTTTTTTTTTAAACATCTAAGGATGTTCTTTTTTTTTTCAAAAATAAATCTCCAAAGCAACCTATAGATTTATTGAAATATTTATGATAAAACGAAACCCAGAAGCTTTATGTTGGTGGCATCAGAAAGACAGACATGATGTGATTCTTAGGGTGAATTATTAAAAACACATTCTTCTTTGCAGATCAAGAATTGAAAGATCAAGCAGCACAGTTCAAAAGTTGAAAGAGATTAGATAAAAGATGGGCTGGGCAGAAGAACCCAAGGAAGGGATGAAACGACTGGTAAGGTGGTCACTGGACTGCACTGCACTGTGTATAAGAGGGAACTGACATTTTTAAAAAGAGACCATTCCTGTGCATTATTAGTGACAAATATTAAATTTATAATTATTTCGTATAAACGAAACAGGCAATTGCTGAATACTCTTACTAAC
The DNA here is from genome assembly GCA_004027735.1 of Carollia perspicillata. Lineage (NCBI taxonomy): Eukaryota > Metazoa > Chordata > Mammalia > Chiroptera > Phyllostomidae > Carollia > Carollia perspicillata. The sequence continues at coordinate 16,772 of PVKM010018750.1, read as the reverse complement.
AAAATAAATATCTAAGACTTTTGAGCATTTATTAAAGGCCACATATATTATTTTACTTAATCCACATCAGAGTGCCAAGAGGAAGACCCTGTTACTGCTCTTGTTTTATAACAGAGGAAATAGAGAAGGATCTTTGTAATTTACCTAAAGTCGCCATAAATGTCGGACATGGGGTTGCAAGGTATTTTCTCCTGGTGAACCAGCCCCTCTTTCAAGGTGTGGGTGCTGGGTTGGAAAACTGTCCTCACCGTGATTGGTCTGTCAGAAGTATTCGATATTAACATATATTTTTCTTGAAATACACTCTTACCTTGGTCTCTGTGTCATCACACACAACTGCTTGCTCTTCTACTTCTCTTTCTTTCTTGTGTCTTCTTTTGCTCTCACCTTTATTAGTTCTTCCTAAAACTGACTTTTCAAAGCATTCATAAACTCTTGCCATGCAGTCTGTTCCTCACTCTGACATCTTTCCCAGGGTGATCTCATATATACATATGGACTTCAGCTTTTCTCTATTCTGATGATTCACAAATTTATTTCTTTTCTCCAATCATTTCCTATGAGCTCCAGACTCCAACATCTAATTAGGTCATCTACATCTACATATGGAAGCTTCATCTTCTGTTCAACTTCTTCAAAACTGAATCAGTGATCTTCCCCGTGAACCTGGTCCTCTTCCAGACTCATTTATCTAATTAGGTCATCTCCATCTGCACTTAGATATTTCATCTTTACCTTCAGTGCTTTTTAAAAAATCTTCCCCACAAAGCCAGGCTTCTTCTAATTTTTCTTCTCTCAGTAAATGGTATTAGCATTCCCCAAGTGCACAATCAGGGCACCTAAAGTCAATTCTTAGCCCTGTGTTCATTCGATCACTAAGTTCTGTGACATACCACCTAACTCTCTTAAAAGTGTTTATATTTGTTCGTTTTCCCCGCCACCAGCCTATTCCAGTCTATTTCAAGAAAAACTATAATAACCTCAACTGCTATCCCTCATTTTCCCTACTTAGGTTTAATTTGATCATGCAAAGTTGATCATGCCTCACCTCTGCTTGAAACCTTTGAATGACTTTCCATGACTTTTAAGAACTAGAGGAAGGCCCAGGGCATCTGAACTCGCACTGTCTGGTCATCACTTTATGCTTTCTCTTCATTTCATTGTTGAACTAATCTTTTTTATCCCTATGCTCCTGCAGCTGGACTTGGTTACCATTTCCCATCACTTCTTACATACATTTCATTTGCTAGTTTTTTTTTAATGTCTAGCATTCACCTTATCAGTTTTAATTAAGCCTTTTACTGCATCTGAAATATCACTTATCTGGGAGGCCTTCTTATAATCACAGAATAGGTCATATCCTCCAGTTATAAACATTTAATTTTGCTCAAAGTACCTTTCCCAATATTAATTGAGTAACTAATTATTGTTAATATATGTCTTCCTTTTCGACTCTCAGTTTCATGACTACAGGACCACAAGTGTCCTTTCTTGCTTTTGTGCCCACAGTGTCTTATACATTGCTTCATATTTAGTAGGTATTCAATAAATATGGGCATTGAAATAATGAAAAGAACAAACTATCTAAAGCTCAAGAGTGGCCTGAACCAAAGATACAGGCTCAGTAGTTACCAACAAGTGTTTCAGAGGTTTTCATGGCTTTTATCTACCCCAACACATTTTGCAGGTTTCAGTTATTCACATCAGCCTAAGAGACTGATGGAGCTTCTACATTTCACAGTGGTACTTTGTATATTGAATTACTTTCACTATTTTTCTCCTTTTCTGTGTCCATACCTTGTGCCTTGAGACTTTACAGTTTCCTCCCAGAGGAGATGGAGTGTACTTTTCTGCCCTGTGATTGGGGATCAGCATGCAGTGTACTTGGAGCGATGGGATTTTAGTCACTGTGCTGTTGTTTCTTGTGCTTTTGCATTTCTGCCAAAAACAAACAAACAAACAAACAAACAAACAAACAAACAAACAAAAAACAAGAAGGACAAACCCTAAGTAGCCTGCTAGCTTCAGGAAGATGAGCTACACATGGAATAAATGATACCAACCAACCCACAGACCTATAGTCTGAATAACTGTTCAACCTGATTAAAATTTAGTAGCTTGTTGCTCAGAAAAATTACAGGAATAGCTAGTTGCTACAATGAACACATACGAATTTTGGGTACAGAGAAGGTCAAGAAAGATTAGTTTACAAAGGCATCTAGATGCTTTTATGTACCATGGTATTTCTATTAGGTGTTATCTAGCCACCACCTCTGCCATGACAACTGGCCTCCTAATGTCCTAGGTTGGAAAAAAGACATGATTTTAATTGAAGCCATGGAGTAAATATGATTATTCCACAAGAGTGATAAAAGAAGATACATAAACTATATTTCAAGGGATACCTGTATTTAGGTTTGGTAAGTGTAGGAGAAACTTTACAAGAAAAGCAGGGAAAGAGTAGTAACCAGAGAGTAGAAGGAAAACAGAGACTGTGGCTCTTCAAAGAAGACAGTCAAATAGTAAATGAAGAACGATTATGGAGTGGCTTCTCATAACCAAATATTAAGATTTTATTCTAGGACATGACCAACATTTGCAAAAGAAAGTTTGTCTTCTTACTGCTTCACTATGAATTACCTGGATAAGGGAAAGTGTTTCTTACAAAAGTGTAGGATGTGAAGAGTTTAGTACTCAGTCCCCCAAATGGCACCAGGACCCTGGGAGGAGGATAAAATTGTTTGACAAAGTCAGAGTGAGCTGAGGCAAGGCAGAGAGTGTAGGAGACTAGAGACCATAGTGACTCCACAGGTCAGTCCATGGTGCACATGGGCTGGAGAGAGGTACCATGGCAAAGCATGAAGGCCAGACACTCAGCTTGGGTTTCTACCCTGATTCCATCACTTACAAACTACATGATCTTCATTATCTTATTAATATATGAATCAGAAGTACCTACCTCTTACAGTAATTTTGAATATTACGTGAGCTAATACAAGTAAAGTGTTTAGAACTGAGCCTGCTAGGTAATGAGTGTTCAGTAATTATTAGCCATGTTATTATTATGGACCTGTTAGATGTGTCTGAGACTATTGATTTTAGCCAATAATTTTTTCCTTTTTTTGTGAGCACAAAGTTAGATTGTATTCCTCACACCTTCTCATAGTTAGGTTTGGCTATGCATATAGTTCTTGCCAAAGGAATGTGCAGAAATGGTGAGTTCAATTTAAAGTTTTAATATAAAGGCTTACCTACTCCATATTCACTTTGCTTGCCTACCACTGCAGTACAGATGATAATGGGACCCTAAGGGAGAAAAGATTTACAAAAGGGAAAAAGCTTGAGTCTCTGAATCACCATGTGTTGAAATGATAACTGCCTCCATGTACTGCTATATGAGTCAGAAATAAACTCTCATTATATTTGAACCATTACATATTTTGGAGAGTATTTATTACTATAGCCTATCCTCACCTAAGAAAATGTAGTGGGAAAAAATAACAAAAAGCTTTATGCCATATTCTAGATTCTCATAATTTATACATTTCCTAGGTATTATAGGCCTGAAAAGATAGGCATAATTCTAAGCAATTCAAAAATTGTTTATCACATGGAAACAGATCGGATGCTCTCTCCAGGTTGTTAATATATGTATGGTAAAGAAGATAATGCATGTTGTGCACCCACATTGGACATTTATAATAGACAGAAACATGGAAAGTTCAATATAGAAAACTATAATGTTTTACAAACGTACTTGACCAAAGAAAACCCTTCCTGTAGCACTTCTATAAACATTGCTGAAGACTATATTTTGCAGGCATCAATTTGGATGATATGGGGCAATAATCATTTTTAAGACTCTTGGTAAGAATATAACTTGACAAAGTTTTTTTAAAAAACTAATTTTGTCATGCATATTAAAACTTTTAAGTTAATGATTCCATTTCTTAAAATATCTCTTGAAAGTTGAAAACTCATAGAAACATGAGTATAAATATCATAGAAACATGATATTATATTAACAACCCCCCCAAAAAAAACCAAAACACTCACATTCCTTTCATTAGAGTAGTGGTAATAGAACTTAGGTTTGATTCATACTCTATGATGTACTTCAGTCATTAGAAATAAATAAGTTATACATCAGAGAGAATGTGAGCTTCATTTGGGTTTACATAACTCAGATTCTTTCTTCCCTGAGTTATCTCCAGCAAGTAGAAAGAAAAGCCTGTCACATTACAGCTATTTAGGACATACTTGGTAAATAAGTGAATTTATTATGTAGTTTTATGGAAAGCCATTTATGATATACTGTTAAGTAAAAACAATTAAATTTTAAAATAATTTAAAGGACAAGTCCTAATGTATGTTGAAAGGAACAGAGATGAAGAACCAGAATTATACCTGTTAAATTATGACCAGAGGTTACGTCCAAGGTGAAGAACAGGAGTGTTGGGGATTAAAGGAAGAGCCTCAGTTAGACTTTATGCGGTTAGTTATTGCTTGTCTCTTTTAGAAGAGGCATCATTTCATTCATGCATCATTTGAAAAGTCATCATGGATCATTTTAAAACCGTTGAAATGATCATCTAAAATGGGACATTTATATTTTGAAGAGGGAATAGTGATATTAGCTAAAACATACTGAATGTCGCTCATGTGCCCAATAATGTTTGAATATTGTACATGCATTAACTCACATATTTTTTGACCCATTTAGTCCTGCTAGAGAAGTATTAGTACCATTGCCACTCTGCAGACCAGGACACTGAGGATTAGACACTTGTCTGCTGCTACATATCTGTGGAGTAGAGAACTCGAAATACAAACCCAGGGAACCAAGCTTCAGAACCCACGATCTTAACCATCCCATTAATGCTATGTTTGAATAACATCAGTATTCTGACCTAGTGAGGGCCTGATTGGAATAATAAAAAGAAGAGAGGGAAAATAGGCCTACGAAGGTTGATAGCAACCCTTGAAATCTAATGCTGAAATGTTTGGATGGTTTTGTTAATCAACAGATAAATATGACTGTGAGCATATTTAAAGGTGCTGATTTTTTTTTACAAGGGGAAGAGAGTGTGAAGTGCTTAGAAGATAGAAAATAAGGTCATGTCATCCTGGTGAATGTATGAGTAGGGGAAACAGATAGATATAAAATATTCCAAAATCCATAATTGAAAACAAAGGTGGTCAGTTTTGGCAGTAGATTATCATAGTGTCATTGGATAGAGATCAAAACTGACTGAATTGTGTATTAGCAGCAATGCTGCTATTTATAACAATGGTCAGATTCAGAAAGATTGTTTCTTCTGTAAGGCTGAGGTCATGGGGTCCTCTAGCCAGGCCTAATTCACATTCCAGACATAAGGTGTACGTGAACATCTCTGAAGCGTTGCTCATATTTTTTGGCTGGGAATACTTCACATTTTCCTGAACTGGCATGATCCTACTCATGTTTCAAGGGCAAATTCAAGAGTTATTTTTCCTATAGAACCTCTCTTAAATATCTGCTAAGGAAAAGAAAAGCTATTCCCCTTAGTGATTCTTTGATATCTATGGTCTTAGTTTACTGGGTTCTCGTTGGCCAAAGGTCAGCACAGTATCAGGGAGGTTAGATATTTATGAAATTGTAATTAAATGAAAGTATGTATTTTCATATATTTAATTAACCCTTAACTTATTAAAATAATTAATATGTCTTGTGAGCTTAATATAAAATAAAAACATCCCAGCAAATGTTTATTAAATACTTTATGGTGGGCACTTTGCCAAATCGTGTGTGTGTGTGTTGTGTTGGTGGGGTGAGTGTGAACGCAGCTGTGGGTGTAGGCGTACACACAGTATCCCATTTCACCCCTGACCCATCTAACTTTACCATTTTACAGTTGATGAAACTAAGTCTAAGAGAGGTTAATTTGACCAAGGTCAACCAAGTAATAACTCTCAAAGTCAAGTTTCAATCTCAGATTTGATTCCAAAGCTTATGATTTCATTAGATGAAAATTAGAAGCTAAGAGAAAGATAAAGAAGGGCAACATAAATGTAAGAAGAAAAATCTGCTGATTAGAGTGATAGGATTTCTACCATTGGTCTCACAAAACACAGTCATGACCCTGGCACCTGCAGTTCTCTAGTTCACAGTTCCATGCCAATATTTCTAAATAAACTGGGAAGAAACCAATGAATTTTGGTTACAGCAACACTCTCCTATTCCTTGTATTTATTCTGAATGTTAGTTTCATTTCATTCAGTACATGATTTTGTTTCTTGTATTATCCCGAAACTTGCTTTTATTTTGTCCAAGGGTAGATAAAATGCTAAAATAACTTTAGACATCTTATTTCCAGATTGCAAAATTAGAAACTCTAGCTGGAATGCCTCAGAAAAATGATATTCTGTGACTATTAACCATTACCTTTGAGTCTAGAAATACATTCCAAGAATCACTCATTTGACACTGATAAATTCCAGACAACTTTGTATGCATAAATTGTCAACAATTTTGTAGGAAAACATACTCCTAAGAAGATCTGACTAACATAAATTCCTTTGAAGACCAGTGATAGCCAAGATCAGTTTGCCTTACCTGCCAATATTTCATATTTAGATAGTGTATCTGGATAATGAACAGGATGAAGAAAAAATTCTGTAGGACTTGGGGACTTTTATTATCCTCTTATATTTAAAAGTATTAGGTATATATTTAGAAGCAGACTATTATTAATTTGCTTAGTTAATGACTGAAGCATTATGGATTCTGCATGATAGAGTTTTTTTTTAATTATCACAGGTTAGCTGGAGACAAATCAAGCAATTTCAGGTGACTCCTCCCCAAATCAGTTGGCAGGTGCATCTTTCTCATATTTACATAAAAATTGGTCATGAAACTGATGCTGCACTGCTTCTCATAGAATGTATGTTTTTAAAAAATAATGAAAATTAGACAATCTGCTTACTGGATAAGAAGATAGTGGCTAACCTGACACAATAATAAAAATGTATCCAGGTCATTTTGCCAAGCATTAAATATTTTGTAGGTCTTTCTGATGAGTTTCCAAAAAAATTGTTGGGTTTTATATTAAGTTTTGCCTTTGGACATTATTACTTTGAAAGTAATATAAGTATTTTGTTTATATTGGAAGGTTCAGTGAGACATAGTTAACTGTGAATATAATTCAAAACAATAACTCTGGAAAAGTACAGTTCTCCTTGGTCAGAGGCTATCGTGTTAGTGGTTATGCCCAGTCAATCAAAACAGAAGAGAGAGAGAAATAGAGAGAAGACACCAGCTGTGAGAATGGAGCTGTCAACCTGATTGACTAGATAGCAACACGAATTTGAAACACTTTATGTCATAAAGTGAATACTCAAATTTTATCTGAGCATGAGGAAACTAAATACATCTTGGAAATCCTATGTAATGTCATTATTGAGAAATGTAGAAAAACTTAATTACCTTTCCATTAAATTGAAAAATAACAGCAGAAATTATTTGTCTAATGGCAACATTTTGTACTGAAGAGAACTTTCAAGAAGAGTTTACAACTAAATTACAGAACTGCACAAATGCTTATGGCGACTTTATCCTTTTCCACAAATTTGTCAAGCAAGTTGCTTATCAAATCCACAAATTTTTTAGTTTAAAAAAAATGTGTTTTAACTGAATTATTTGAGGTTTAAGAAAATGTTTTAAATGCTCAGTGGAGCACTAGAGAATATTTTTCCTCTATTGATTGGGAGAGTAAGCCTGAAAACAATAGAAAACAGTGAATTTTAATCTGTGCTTTATTTACGTGTGTTGCCAATTACTGTTGTGCTTCCTGTGTACTGGCTCCACTTGAATTTCCACCACTGCTAATAGAATGTGCGCAATATCATGCTGCCAAGCGTACGGGGACTCATTTTTAGCCGTAGTGCTGCCCAGGCAATCAATCAACAAAAAGTTCAGAGAACTGATATTTGTCCTATATTTAGTGTTCCTTCTTATTCCCTTTTTTATATCTTTAACATCTATTTTACATTTTTATTTGGCCTATAAAGATTTTGATTAACTTCTGTTTTGAAAATTTAATTAGAATGGGTTATCTCATTACATTATCCATTACTTTTTCCTCCTATTGATAGATTTTATTGTCCAGTTAAAATGTTTTCCTTCCTATGTTAAACATTTTTTATTTAGCATTTTGAATTAAATATAAAATCATCTTCATTTGGCTTATTCTGTTCTTTTGGATCATTTACACTTTTTGATTTTAAACTCTTTATATAAATTTACAATTATGATTTCAAGTGAACTCCTATATATAGAATACAAAACATTTTTCTAATTTTTTTACTTCTTCCATTTGTTTAAAACACCACTTGAAACACATGAAACAAATTTTGTTCTGTTTTTTGTTTTTCACGTTCTGTTTATACTTCATTATGGTTTTAAAATACTATAAAGCATATACATCCTCCTCCCTTTTTTCATTTTATGGCTCAGTATACTATTTTCTCAAGTAAATACGCTTGTTATTGTTCTATCATTACCCTAATTGATGCCAATATGACCGCTGAACGTGTCAATCCCGTGTTCAGTCAGCCACATTAGAAAGAAGCTGAAAAATAAGTCTCTACAATTTAGACTCACTGTTGAAACAACTGTAATTGGACACATGAAAAAATATCTTTGTCAGAAGAAGCTAAGAAATAATACTTTAACTTTTCAAATGCATTTTTATTAATTTGTAGAATATCATGTCCTGTCAAATTTACTACTTGCATGTATTTTTTTGAGGAACAGTGTAAGTTTTAAACTGGTAATCATTTAGTATTTTATATAAATTTAATTACTTATTGTAACTATGTAGTATTTCTTTTAACCTATTGAATATTCTGCCTTATTAGAAACATATATAACATTTATTATAATAATTGCATTATACATAACTATATGCAGTTATTAAATACAATACAGTTTATTTTAGTAGTTACTTATTGTATAAAAGCTATAGTGCTATTTTCAACACCTTACAGGTTAACTTGAAAGAACTGGATTTCATATTGAAAGTTTTGCCAGCTATACTGTTCTTTGAATGCAATGTGGTGTCTTGGAACTCCTGTAAATGAATAAAAAAAAAAAAAGAAAAAGAAAAAGACTAGTCTCTGTTCGTTACTGTTGTGATCTTGATCAAAATATGTGTTCTTTCTAGTCTCAGTTTCCTGCTTTATAAGATGAAAAAAATTGAATTACATTACTTCAAAGCTCTTGACATCTCTAAAACTTTGATGACCTTGTAATCTGCTGGCATTTTTAAAGATTCCCGATAAAACAGCAACTTTGGGAAAATCTTAAAAGTGTGTATATTAAAACCTGCACAAAACATTCATAGTATATAGGACTATCACATAAGCAAATTATTTTTATAAAGTGTAGCTTGCTTTGCTTTTTAACCATGATATTTTAAATTCATATTTTATATTAGACTGATAAATGTGGTTAGTTTACTCTGATTTTATGCCGCAATATGTGATTCTTTAAACTTTGTGAAGACTTTATAGTTTATAGTATGAAACTATGATTAACCAAACATCCTTACCAAATTATTCTGTCTTTTCTCCGAAACTCACATTGGCTGCTCTTGATTAGAAATGGAGATAAAATTAATTGCCTGATTTTTGATAGGGCTTTCAAAAGCTTAGAATATTTTACTAGCTAATCCAAACAATGTCGGTGGGAGACAATTCACCTCTTCCTTTCTCTTCTCCCTGCTCCCGCTTCGTTCTGTATAATCTGGATCGGGAACAGCTGACTGACAGGTGAACACTGGAGCCAGAAGGACTTTTTCTTTCAGAGTCCTTGTTCTTTTAAGCTTGGCTGATATTCTCATAATAGGGAAAAAGTCAGCATTTCACATCCCAAGAGCACGAACTTCCTGCCCTGCTTGGACTCAGGCAAAGCACTTCTCTCCAGGCCAAGCATCCTCCATCAGGGTTTAAGTATCCTTACAATTTTGATCACATAGCCTGCCCTGCAGTCCCTTCTCCAGTATCATGCCATGATTAGCAAATGCACAGATGTAAAAGAAACCTGCCAGCGCCTTGAAGTGAAATCTCAGAACATCATAACATGTCACACTGAAAGCATTGTAATAAAAACAGGTATTCCGGTCTGCGGAAATAGGAGAAGTTGAACGCCACAAAGACGAGGACAAGGATCTTCAGTTTGAGGCCCCACGGTCAGCTTTGGTGTGTGAGTGTAAAAGAGGGTGGGGCACCTTTTGCTTTGAATGTGTCACCAGTTGAATCCCCTGGCTGTCTTCCCAGAGTCTATGGGTATCATAGTCCCCTAATGAAGGCTTCATTGCATTCTTTTGAACTGATTCCTGCCAAAGAAGCACTGTAGGAACAAAAACACTGCTGTGATATTAGAAATCACAATTGTTAACTTTGAAGAGAAATCTTGGTATGTAGGTTAGAGCAATATCCATGTGGTTCAAGTAGTAGACTGGTGAATTTACTGAAAGGATCTCTAACAAATGAAATGGCCAAAGAAAAATACTATTTTTTGTCTGGGTTTCTAACTTAGAAAAGTAGAAGTTGTTTTAAATATCATGATGCCATGTGAACTATTTTAAAGCATTTGTTTCTTACAAGGGACTTCATAGAGCAATGAAAAGGCAAAGATGGAAAAAAGTTAACAATTTTTATTGTACACATTAAATAGGGTTGATATATATGAAATGCATACAGAAATAATGTAAATATTCTAACAAGATTTTGCTGTCTCTTGAAAAATATCATGTAAACTGAGCAATCTCATTTTGAAGATTTATAATATTTGGCCTGAATACAACCTTGTAATATCTCAGAAAAATATTGACATTAAACTTGAAGTTTCTGGATTTGAAGTGACCTTAAGAGGCTCTGAATAGCTTTCTAGAATACATTTTTCTTCCAGATTTCTCCCTCAGAAGCTAATTATTGATATTATTAATAGCTGCCTCTTTCATTTTTAAGACTTCCTCTAATCTATTTTGAAGTATGTAAGTAAATTATCTTATCATGTCCACCAATTACTTTCAAAACTGCTATATTCAATACATTTTAAATGCATTATACCTGGTGGAAGTTATCATTCTACAGAAATTACCAAATTTGCAAATAGTGGCAGATTTTTAGTTCTGTCCTGAGGTAAACCAGATAACTGCTCTGTGCCTCAGTTCCTCCACCTGTATATACTAAAGCGGCTCATTAAAATAGCTTTCTAATGACCCCAAAGTAATGCCAATTTGGTCTCCAATAAAGCATAATAGTTTTACTTTTAGGGTGAATGTATGAGCAGACAGAATTTGCCCTCTTCTCTCTGCTCTGAAAACAACTATTTTTCTTTAGAAAAAGCCTAAAGAAAGATTCTGTTCTACAAGACATTGCATCGTTTACTATATCTCTCTAATCTAATACTTCTTGGTAATAATCTATTAAATGCTTATCTTCTCCTGACTAGACATGAGCTTCCTAATGATAAGGACCTGTGTCTCTTATTTTTTCTTTATTTGTAGCCCCTCAGACAATCCCTGACACATTATGGACTCTCAATAAACGCTTTCTAAATACATGAATGAATGAGCAAATGCATGCTACAATGCTTGGAATAACCCAGGCCAAACCTGTAAATGGAAAACTTTTTTTCAGTAGCTGCCTTCTTCTCTTTCTTCACACCTGTATTAATATTAAGCTTCATATCATTATAAAACAAGAGCACAAGTCATAACACTCAAGATTACGGAGATGCGTCTATTTTGAAAATAAAGAAAAAACAAATTGGGATAGGAAAGCTTTCCTAGGTGTGTGTGTGGCTATTTGGAAAAGAAAGTAAGTTTGCTATTATTGCAGACTTATTAATGTTTGCAGTTGTCCTGATTATTCTAACGCAAACCAAATGGCATTTAATTTGGAAGAAATTGCTCTGGACGTGCAATCTAAAGAGGCAAGAAATGGAACAGACTTTTTAATGCAGTGTTTGGGATGTGGTTAAATTATTTTAGGATGTTCAGCAGTGTAGTGCAAATTCAAATCCTGTGGGCAAAGCTAAACAAGCAATGCTAGGCAGCTTAGCCACTTAATCTTCTGGTGTTCAGTTTGTTGGGTCTGAGCTGTGAAATGGTTCCTGTGGCTTTCATGTGGAAAATGAGAATGTTCTGTAACGGCTGATGTGGGAATAAAGAAGTAAATACAAGGAAACTCTTACAAGTTCTTAATATTAAGTGCACTAAGTAAGTGTAACTAACTGTATTAAGTTATTGATTTATCAGGGCTTGACCAAATACCATTTCCCTTTGTCCTTTTGGGGAACAAGGACAAAAAGTACAAGGATGTTAAATGAGCCAGTTGTTAACTGGGTTATTGGTGAATGTACTGATCATTCTTCCAGTGCCTTAGCAGGCTGTTCAAGGGGCCACTTATAATGGCTGGAAAATGGACTGAGACTTATTGATCCTCATCATCCTGTTATTAAACTCTCTCTGTATGTAACTATATATTTATATATTTATATGTAAACATATATATGGTTTATAGTTTATATATTTATATGTAATACATATAAATGCATGAGAGTAATACTCTCATGTATTACTATATATATCCTTGAAATTATATATATACATATATAAATATACATATAAATATATAGTTTATATGTATGTAAGCTATACATACAAATATATATACACATATATTTAGAGATATTGTGTAGTTATGTTTATCTAATTAATAAAATACTCTAGGACCATTCGGGCTGAAACCCCAAATTTCAAGAAGGTGCCCCATTACATTTTATTTTTGTTTACAAATATGACTGAGTTATTTTAGCCCCGGTTTATAATGGTAGGAAAGAAGCACGGCTTGTTTCACATGGCTCAATGAAATAAACTACGAACTGGCAAATAAACGGTAGGTTGCTGTTTAGGGATGAAGTTTAACCCGATATATTTAGGACATGCAAATGACACTTGGATATCGGCAACATTTGGACGGATTCCAGACCCTGTTAAAACTTACAATGAAAGCAACTTTATTTGCTGAGAGATGAGAGGGGTCTTCTCTGTAACTGTCAGACTCAAAGGAGCTGTAGTATCCCCTCTCTCGAGTTGGTGATTAGACTTTTGGACCATTTTAAAGGATGCAGAGGGGTTTCTCTCTAAGTTTCTAAGGTTGTTAAGCACAAATCCCAATGGTGAGCTTCACCACACTTGAATTCTGATTACCTTTTCAGTCACTAATTAACCAGAAATCAGGTTATTGGGAAGCACTGTTCACAACAAAACCAGAAAATAGAGTATGCAGTTTTCTATCTGAATATGAGCTGACCTTCAGTATATGGTCATTGCAAACAAAATATTTCAAATATTTGGTATGTCACATATACTAAATACCTCTTCTCCAAAACAAAACAAAACAAAACAAAACAAAAACAAGCAAGAAAACATATACTAAACCAAACCAAAAACTACACAAACAGAATAGGTTCAGCTGCCCAGCTCTGCTCTCACGTGAATTAGACACACATGGGCAGAAAAAGTCAAGCCATTTTGACCATCATATACTAAGATTAACATAAAGATTACTCATAGTCCGCTTCAGTAAAACAGGTATTGGGATGGCTTTGCTTAAGGCATTTCATTCTTAGTATAATCCCTTAAAAAATAGATATTTTTACTAAACCATTGGTTTTCTATTAATCATATTAAAAGAATACCCCAACAAGATTTTCTTGGTGATAGAGACTGTGACTTGTAATTTTCTATATCTTATACAAAATATACTAGGAGGTCAATAATAGTTTGCTAGCTGGTCTAAAATAAATATATGTTTGAGTATTATTTAATCACAACTGATTATCTTCTTAAAGATTACAAAATATAGTATTAGGTTTTAAGATCCTATTTTAGAAGTTATAACAAGAATAAGATTTTCTCTCCCAGAATGAGGTTTATAAATAAACTCAAGAGGGGCTTATTTTTGTTATTTCACTATTATGGAATATTTATATTTTCCTTTCATAATAACATTTATACACTTTCATAAAAAATCTTGAATGAATGTTATTGAAGGATTGATAATTATTTAGTAAATATTTTTAAAGAATACTATTTTATAATTGTATTCTTATGATGAGACAATCATCTCCAGCCATTTACCTGATTAGGTAACACTCATTTTCTCAATAACAATGGATAAAACAAATGTATTCTGTTCCTCTCACTGCTGGCTCTTTCTTAGCATAATACAAATATACTGTTACATCTCTTAACTTAAAAAAATGAACAAAATTTTCACCCTACTTATCCTTGAAATTACTACCTATTTCTTATCTTCCTTCCTTCCTTTTTTTTTTCATTTTTGCAAAAGTCTTAGGAAAATATTTATTGTGGCTGCTCCAATTTCTCTTAATCCACTCCATTCAGATTGGGGCTCCACTACTGCAAAGAACCTGCTCGTGTCAAGTCAGCACTGAACTTCATAATGCTAAATCCAATGGTCATTGCTGAATCAGGTGACCTTTGTCTGCTGACACACTTTCTTTACTTGGCTTCTAGCGCAACGTGATCTTCATGTTTCTCTGAACTCGCTGGCTGGCTCTCCTCCGTCTCTGTTGCAGTTTCCTCCCCATGTCCCAAACTCATAAAGCTTTGTCTGTGGATAACTTGTCTTTTCTATTTTGTCTTTATTAAACTCACCAAGTGTCATGGGTTTGAATATTACCTTTAGGCTCAGGACTCTCATGTATTTAACTGCAACCTTAACCACTTCAGTGAACTCCAGACTCATGTATTCACTGACCTACTTGGCATGTTCTCATGTCTACTTGGCGTTTCACACTTAACATGTACAAAATCTCAATCTACCACATGTGTGTTCTTTCAGCAGACATCCTCATCCCACTTAATGTCATCTTTGGTTTAGTACTTCAGGCTAAAACCCATGAATTCACCCTTCACTGTCTTTATATCACACATCCGACATTCAAAACTTGAACAAATCCTGCTTGCACAATCCTCACAAATATCCAGAATCCAACCTTTCCTATTACCTCCATTGTTATTATCCTGGTCCTAACCACTGACCATCTTGCCTGGATTACTGTGGTAGCCTGCGTATGCCCTTGCCTCTGGGTTTGGTTTGGTTCTCTCTCAGCAATACAGCTTAAAAGAAAATTTGAATGAAGATAACCTATTTAGGAGATGACACCAAGCAATACCCACAGAAACGTGCAGAAATGAGAAAAAGAAACAAAGACAAAATTAGTAAATGTTTATTATTAAGCAGGTTACCACAGTTGGCAACTGGGTTTTGATCATACTGATGAACTCTGGGAGACATACAGCCTGTCCTGTTGGCTATTCTGGGGGTTAGGAACACTTTACATTTTCCTCAGCCCCACATGGGGTCTGCTGCATAATTTTCAGGCCCCAGTGCAAATTGAAAATGTGGGATCCTTTGTTAAAAAGTTTAAGAATTTCAACGTAACAGAAGAGCATTAAACCAGGGCTTTGAGCCCAGAGTTTTTGCAGCTGCTCAGGTTGCACACCCACAAAATCACAGGTGCTAGCTGTGGAAAATGTTGACATTTGGCACATGGGAATGATGAGTGCCAAGATGATATAAGTGGGTACCATCAGAGTCTACTACACATTTATTCAAATGCACTTTAAACTACAATTTTGATCATTTCTTTTAACTGGGTGTATAGAAATGAAATCACCAAGTAAAAGCATGCAAAAGTGCTTATGTCTCCTGACATCAATTGCTAAACTCTTTCCAGGGAGATTACACAAATATTTGTAAAAGTGGCTCTGTTTACTGTATTCTTATGAACATTAGCTATTATTCTTTTTCATTTATATAAATTTGATGGTTTCAAAAATGACATTTCAAATATGTTTATACTGAACCCTGTTTTTGCTTAAAATGGTGTGAAAAATATTTGCATGTATGTTTGACCATTTACATTTTATATCTAAAATTCATGTGGAAATGCAAAGAAGCCCAGAAAAACAAAAACAATTTTGGCAAAGATGATAACATTTTTGGACTTATACTACTTGATTTTAATACTTACTATAGAGCTACATTAATCAAAACTGTGTGGTATTGGCATAAAAGTGGCATCAATGGAAAGGATGAACATTCAGAAATAGACCCACACATATATAATCAATGAATTTTTAGCAAAAGTGCCAAAGTAATAAAATGGGCAAAGGATAATCTTTTCAACAATGGTGCTAGAACAACTGGATACCCATACACAAAGAAAGAGCAGCAACAACAACACCAACTCAGCTCAAAATTGATCATGAAGCTTAAACAAACCCAAAAACTATAAAATATTTAGAAGGAAATGGGAAATTTTAGAGACTTTGGGTTAGGCAAATGTTTCTTAATAAAACTTAGAAAATACAAACTGTAAAATTAAAAAATAACCTAATAAGTTGTAATTTATCAAAATTAACATAACTCTTAATCTTCAAAAGATGCTGTCCATCAGTTAAGTCATATTGCTGAATAAGAGAAGTATTTGCACAGTGTGTGTGTCATAAAGAACTTCTACCAAGTTCTGGCCGAGATGGAGGCATAGGTAGAAATCCTCCTTTCCCTCTCGCAATCAAAGATGGATAACAACCAATCTAAAATCAATAAACAACTAGAAGTGCCAGAAAATCAAACTGGATGGAACTCTGACAACCACAGAATTAAAGAAACAGTCAAGCAGAACAACC
>PVKM010018749.1:0-24806 GCA_004027735.1 Carollia perspicillata | reverse complement strand
TATGTTTTCCATGATTATATGTGAGACAGGCACTTTCAGAGAAAAAGCTGGTTTTCTACATATGTTAAGTATCCAAACATTTGGTACTTTGGTTAACACATGGATTCAATTCTCTCATCCAAACTTGTGATAAAAAGCCATCGTTCATTTATAATGGCTATAATAGTAGGCATGATTTATTGAGTTCCTGCTTTATACAAGGTACGATATATACATCATCCCCAATACTCAAAGCAACCTCATGAGGGTGGTATTATAATATCTATCTTATCACAAGAACTGAGGCTAAGAGAGGAAACTTGCCCACAGTCTCTCAGCAAGGAGGTGGCTGAGCTAATTTTTGAACCCTAGTCTATCTGGCCCCAAAGTTCATGCTGTACCACCCTGATGCATGGGCTAAATTTTATTCCACAGTGACTCATAAAAATCTCACAGTTGGAAGGGCCCTAAAGGCTTATCTCCACCCAGTACAGGAATCTCCCATAGACAGTTATCCAGTTTCTGCTCAAGTGCACCTTGCAGTGGAGACTCCACCACATCACAAAGCAGTCCCCTTCATGGTTGGAAAGTTCCTCCACTTCAAACTGAGATCTTCTGAGTAGCTTCTATGTCTTGGGGGGTTCCCACTAACTCCAAAGAGCTCAGAGAAATGACTCAACAGTGGCAGGAAGGAAATCTAAATGAGCACCCCCACCCCTCGCTCCCACCCCCAGTGGAGGTAGCTGCAGTGGCAGGCAAAAGTGCTAAGACCCTTTGAGGTGAACAGGAGGGCCTCCAGGGCCATCATCCCCTTTTCCCCAAGGGTGTGCAATGTGCTCCCACCTCAACTCCTGCCCAGCTCATCTGTGAAGGCAGCAGTGAGTGGGTGGTAGGAACAGCATTGGACATGTAGTCAGACAGGCCAGAGATAGCATCCCAACCCCAATGCTGACCTTCTGTGTGATCTTAGGCAAGTCATTTCACTGCTTTGAGGTTTTCTCAACTGTCAAACAGGGCTACTATGAACGTCAAAGAAGAGGTTGTGTGGCCCTGGCCAGGTAGCTAAGTTGGTTAGAGCATTGTCTCAATGCTCTAAGGTTGTGGGTTCAATCCCCTATCAGGGCACATATGTGAATCAACCAATGGGTGGATCACACATAGATGGGTAAGTCAACAAGTCAATGTTTCTCTCTCTAAAATCAATTAAAAAATTAAAAATAAAGGAGAGGGTGTGTGAAGCTTCTATAGAGCTCCTCAGTTATAAGCAAACAGCAACCAGGATGTAGAAAGCTGTTAGAGTTGTGGTTAAGTGCAGATTCTGGGGTTAGGCTGCCCTTGTTTTATTGTTTTAACTTTTTTCTTGAAGTATAAGCAGTCCTGGGTTAGAATCCAGTTTTGACAGATTGCCTATATGACCTTGGGCAAGTCATTTAACCTCTCTGTCCCATCTTTAAAATGGGTCTACTCTGTGGCAAAGGTGAAGCAAGGTAATGAATGCATCAGAAGCACTCCTGTCAGAAGCATATGTGTCAGCTACTATGCACTCCTCCCTCTTCCCTGTTTTAGTAGAGGGAACCACATCCAGAACCTGGAGAGAAGTCAACTCATCTGAGCATCTTCACCCAATGGGGAGAGGAGGGAGCGCTCTCATAGGATCTTCTCTATTTTTTTCCCCTTCTACCCCAAAGCCTTTCTTTGAGTTATAACTCATGTTTATGACTCAGTCTGAAACTTCTTTTTATAAGTAATTTCCTTTGTTTCTTTTCCCTCTTCCACTCCACACCCACCCCACAGACTGTGGGCTGAATTAAGAAATCAAGGGGTAGATGTTTGAGCTGGGCATGAGGGGTATACCTGGGATGGGCGTGGAGTCACTCACCCATTGCAGAATGTTCTTACCAGGCTAGATTTGGGCACTACAGAGCTTTACAGTTACTAGCTCCTTTGCACAAGATCCAAAAGGACCTGAAGAGAACTAAATTCTCACCTAGAGGATTAAGTAGAAGGTTGGAATCAGAAAGCATGAGATTGAAATTAAATCTCTATACATCTTGGGCCTTTCTGAGCCTCATTTTCCTCATTTGTAAACCATCTTCAGAGGGTTATAACAGTACATGCTCTGGAAGAGATTAAGTGCACAATAAATGGTAGCCGAGTTGCAAGAATGCTTGATAGCCCTGGCCAGGGAGTTCGGTTGGTTAGAGTGTCATCCTGATACACCAAGGTTGTGGTTTAATCCCCAGTCAGAGCACATACAAGAATCAACCAATGAATGCATGAATGAGTGAAGAAAAATTGATGTGTCTCTCTCTATCTCTATCTCTCTCTCTGTCTCTCTCTCCCCCTAAAAAATCAATTAGAGAAGTAAAAAGAATTATTGATAGAATCTTCAGAGCAGATTGAGACCATCCAGAACCAGAGGATCTTAACATGGGGTCCATGGGCTTCCCAGGAATGTGAAAATGATATGTAAAATGGTGTCTGTATGTGTATTTTTCTGGGAAAAGAGAATATAGGGTCTTCATCAGATTCTTTTTAAGTTTTTAAAAAAGATTTTTTAAATGATTTTTTAAAAGATTTTCTTTATTTATTTTAGACAGAGAAGAAGGGAGGGAGAAAGAGAGGGAGTGATACATCAATGTGTGGTTGCCTCTTCTACTACTTCTACTACTTCCCCACTAGGGACCTGACCTGGACTACAACCCAGGCATGTGCCCTGACCAGGAATTGAACCAGTGACCCTTTGGTTCACAGGCCCGCGCACAATCCACTGAGCTACACCAGCCAGGGCTAAATTGATTTTTAAAGAAAGGAGAAGGGAAGGAGAAACAGAGAAACATTGATCAGTTGCCTCTAATACATACCCTGTCCAGGGGCCAAACCTGCAACCCAGGTATGTGCCCTGACCCCACGATTTTTGGCTTTGCGGGACAACACCCAACCAACTGAGACATAGCAGTCAGGGCCATCAGATTCTTAATGGGGTTTGTGATCCCCCACAATGTTAACCATTGTCTCCAGGGGACCAGACAACTAAAACTTTTGCTTTATAAGTGTGTAGAACAGCTTTCCTGCCCCAGCACGGTACTGTTCATTTAGTACTCATGTGTGTTCCAGGCATTGGAGATACAATGACAAACACACCTTGCCCTTCAGGAGCACTGAGCTTCAGAGAGGTTAAGTGATTTATACAGCCAAGGTCACACACTTCTGAAGAAAGCAGAATGCTAGGATTGGAACCCCAGATCTCTGACTGCAAAACTGGCCACTTTGTATCTCATTAGAGGTGCTCTCAAAGGTCCGGGCCGGAGTTCCCTCTGGTTGGCCAAGACCAACAGGATGAGCATTCCATAAGAAAGGCCCTGAGGTCACACTGAGAGAGCCAGATTGGAGCTGTCAGCACACCACCTGGGTGTGCTGATGAATTGCCTGCAGGTGGCAGGTCATTTTCTATGACTAGTCCTGTTCTGAGCCAATTTAGGGAGGGGTTTCCCCTTCCTAAACTCTAACACAAGCCACAGACCTTGAGGGAATTCTACATGTATATTTATATCAGTTATATTGAGGTTTAATTTACATACAATAAAATGCATAGGTTTTTAAGTATTATTGGATGTGTTTTGACAAACACCTGTGAAACCCGTACTACTCTCAAGATGTAGAACATTTTCATTACTCAGAATTCCCTCGTGTCCCTTTCTCTATCTCCCCCAATGTCAGAGGAAGCCACTATTCACTATTCTGATTTTTATCACCATGAATTAGTGTTTCCTGTTTTAGAATAATCCTGTATAAATGAAATCATACAGTATGTTCTTTTCTTTGACTTTTGTTCAGCATAATGTCTGTGAAGCTTCATCCATGCTGTTGTATATTCACCTATTTTTGTTGCCGAGTAGTATTTATTGGATAAGTATGCCATAATTGTTTAATCTGTTTATCTGATAATGGACAGTTTTTCCAGTTTTTGGCTAATATGAATATTCATGTAGGGTATTTGTGTGAAATGTTTTTATTTTCATAGGTAAATACATGGAAGTGGCATAGCTGTATCACAGGATAGGTGTATGTTCAACTATGTAAAAAATTACTAAATAGCCCTGGTTGGTGTGGCTCAATGGATTAAGTGCTGGCCTGTGAACCCAAAGGTTGCCAATTCGATTCTAGTCAAGGCACATGCCTGGGTTGCAGGCCAGGTCCCCATCTGGGAATGTGCGAGGGGCAACCAATCAATGTCTCTCACACATTGATGTTTCTCTCCCTCTCTTTCTCCCTTCCTTCACTTCTCTCTAAAAAGAAATAAATAAAATCTTTTTAAAAATTACTAAATAGTCCTGGCCTCCTAGCACAGTTGATTAGAGTGTCATTCTGATACCTAATACACCCAGATTGTGTATACAAGAATCCCTGGTCAGGGCACATACAAGAATCAACCAATGAATGCATAAATAAGTGGAACGAAAAAACTTATGTCTTTTTTTCTCTTTCTCCCTCTCTCTCCCTTCCCCCATCAAAAAAATCAATAAAGTTAGGCCCTAATTTGTGTGGCTCAGTTGGTTGGACATCATCCTGCAAGCTAAAGGTCACTGGTTCTATTCCCAGTCAGAGCACTTGCCTGGGTTGTAGGTTCCGTCCCAGTCAGGATGTCTACCAGAGACAACCAATCGATGTTTCCCTCTCACCTTGATGTTTCTCTCTCTCTCCCCTCTCTCTAAAAATAAATAAAATTTGTAAAAATTAAAAAAGTCAATAAATTTTAAAAAATACTAAACTGTTTTCCAAGTACATTTTACACTCTGACTCACAATATAGGAGAGTTCCAGTTGCTTTGTACCCTTGCCAATCTTTGGTATTAGTCTTTTTAACTAGACCTTCTAGTGGGTGTGAAGTGGTTTCCTTTTGTGGTTTTAATTTGCATTTCTTTAATGACTAATGATGCTGAACATCTTTTCATATACTTATTGGCTATTTCTATGTATTCTTTTGTCTATTCCAACCTTTAGTCCCACTTAAAAACTGAGTTATTCATCTTACAGACTGTGAAAAATTCTTTGTGTATTCTCCTTACAAGATTTTTGTCAGATATATGTATTGTGAATATTTTCTTCCAATATGTAACTTGTCATTGTATTTAAAGAGCAGAAGTTTTAATTTTTTCTAAAATACAAATTATTTCTCAAATTTTAGTTTTGTTTCATGTTTTTCCTATCCAAAAAGTATTTTTTCAACCTATCTAATGGTCACAGGATTTTCATTCAAGAGAAACTCATAATTTTACTGCCAACTACTGAGCCCTTGGCACCACGCACCTCCATGAGGTAATTTGTCATCTCCACTTGAAAGATGAGAAAACCTAAACAGAGAAAAGTTAAATAAACTTAAGGGCACACAACTAGTAAGGGACAGAATTTGGGATTAAATTCACATCTGTCTATCTAACCTGGAACTCCCTGCTCCGCCCTTACTACTTTAGTCTCTCCATAATTTTAAGCCGAGGTGATGCTTACTCTGGGAACTTTGAATATCTGGAAAGTTTTTTGTTTGTTTTTTAATATTTTATTTATTTATTTATTTATTTTTAGAAGAGAGGGGAAGGGAAGGAGAAAGAGTGGGAGAGAAACATTAACGTGTGGTTACCTTTCATGTGTCCCCTACCGGGGACCTGGCCTGTAACCCAGGCACGTGCCCAGCCCAGAATCGATCTAGCGACCCTTTGCTTCACAGGCCTGTGCTCAGTCCACTGAGCCACACCAGCCAGGGCTGGAAACTTTTATTGAATTGCATTAGATCTATAGTTTAAGTTGAAGAATTAACATTTTAACAAGATTGAATCTTCCAATTTATGAACACAGTACATCTTTATTTAGGTTTTTTTAAATTTCTCTCCACGACATTTTGTAGACTTCAGTATTCAGATCTTACATATCTTTTATTGACTTTATCTTTATTTATTTGATTTTTAAAAATATTGTCAATGGCATTGTTTCTTAAATTTCAGTTTCAATTGTGTGTTGCTAGTATATAGGAATACAATTTTTTTTGTATATTGACTGTGTACTCTGATGTTTTGTTTAACTTACTGGTTCTAGTATCTATTTTTGTAGATTCCTTAGGATTTTCTACATAGACAATCTTATCCTCCACAAATAGACAGTCTTATCTATTCCTTTCTGATTTGTGTGACTTTTATTTCTTTTTCTTACTTATTGTATTGGCTAGAATTTCTGGTACAATATTAAAATTTAAAACATCCTTGCCTTACTCTCAATCTTTGGGGGAAAGCACTCAGTCTTTTACCATTGCATTTGATGTTACCTGTTGGGTTTTCTTGGTTGGCCTTTATCAGGCTATATAAGTTCCCTTCTCTTCCTGGTTTGCCAAGAGCTTTTATCATGAATATATGTTAGATTTTGTCAAATGCTTTTTTTGTACGTCTTGAAGTGATCATATGTTTTTGTTGTTGTTTCCATCTGTTAACGTGGTGAATTATAAAGTTGATTTCAGATGTTCAACCAACCTTGCATTTCTGAGCTATACAGCTATTCAAGTTATCTATTTCTTCCTGAATTAACTTTGGTAGTTTGTGTTTTTCAAGGAATTTCATTTAAGTTTGTTGGCATCTGATTTATTGGCATAAAGTTCTCATAATATCTCCTAATTATTCTTTTAATGTCTGGTATTTTTAGTAATATGCCCTCTCTCACTCTAAATATTAGTAATTTGTGTCTTTTCTCTTTTTTTTTATGATTAGTCTGCCTAGAGGTTTATCAGATGATACTCTCAAAGAACTAGCTTTTGACTTAATATTTTGTATTATTTTTCTGCTGTCTATTTCATTGATCTCTCCTCTTAAAATCTGCAAGGATTATCCTGGCTTCTCTATGGGAAGCTGACAAAAATAACAGTTCTGACAGGCCTCATTCTCATAAGTTGCTAGTAGAACTGCCTGGAGGACAATGTGGTAATAACAAAATATTTTAAATGTCCATAAAATATACATATTCTATGCTTCTGAAATACAACTTTGAGGAACTTATATAGTGGTATGCTAGGAAATGCTTAACAACTGACAGGGGCAGAGGGAAGGGCCCCTGATTTGTAGCCTTTACTGATTATGTGATGTAATTTTTTTCCACAATGGCCAATTTCAAGCTACTAACAAGAATGTTTAGTTGGGAAGAGATGTTCACAATTGACTCTATGAGCCAGTAAAAATAGGCTCTGGCATGCCACTGAGTTTGTTAAAGAGCAAATTAGGAATGAATATAAAAAATTATGTAAAAGATACCCCACAGTGCTTTGGTTTTTTTTTAATTTTTTACTGTTGACACTATTACAAATGTCCCACATTCCCCCCTCTCTCTTTGCCCACCTCCATCCAGCTCCTGCCTTCCCTCCCCTGGCCTTTACCATACTATTGTCTGTGTCTGCAGACTATGCATATATGTTCTTTAGCTAATCTCTTTCCACAGTGTTTTATATTGGTGGGAAATTGGTTAAACTTAAATTATATCAATAAAGTCACAAACACATAGAATAGAGTATAATATATGATGGTACAATATGATACAATATTATATCATATTATACTATAATTTGTGACTATGAGAAAATTATTAAGAACATGGGGAAGTATTCTTGACATAATGTCTTTTAATGTATTGATTTTAGAGAGAGAGAATGGGAGACAGAGAGAAACATTGACTTGCTATTCCACCCATTTATGCATTCACTGGTTGATTCTTGTATGAGCCCTGAATGGGGATGAAACCCACAACCTTGGTGTGTTGAGATGATGTCTAACCAACTGAGCTACCTGGCCAGGGCCAATGTCTTTTTTTAAAAAAAAAATTATTTATTTTTTAGAGAGAGGGGATGGGAAGGAGAAAGACAGGGAAAGAAATATCAATTTGTGGTTGCCCCTCATGTGTCCCCAAACTGGGGACCTGGCCTGCAATCCAGGCATGTGCCCTGACTTGGAATTGAACTGGTGACCCTTTGGTTCACAGGTCCATGCTCAATCCACTGAGCTACACCAGCCAGCACTGATATAATGGCTTTTAAAAAGCAGGTGTTGTCCTGACTGGATTGAGCATCAGCCTGCAAACCAAAGTCACTAGTTTGATCCCAGTCAGGGCACATGCCTGGGTTGTGGGTCAGATCCCCAGTATCCCTTACATGTCGATGTTTCTCTACCTCTCCCTCTTTCCTCCGCCTCCCTCCCTTCCCTTATCTCTAAAAATAAACAAATAAAATATTTTTAAAGCAAGCATTTAATACAGTATAAATTCAGTTTATTGTGTGTATTTTTTGTTTTTGGGATGAGATTAACATTTAAATATTTTATTTATTTACTTTTAGAGAGGGGGGAAAGGAGGGAGAAAGAGAGGGAAAGAAACATCAGTATGTGAGAGATATTGGTTGCCTCTCATAAGGCCCCCAACCAGATACCTGGCCTGCAACCCAGACGTGTGCCCTGACTGGGATTCAAATTAGCAACCTTTCATTTTATAAGCCAGCCCTAAATCCACTGAGCCACACCAGTTAGGGCAAGGATGAGATTAACATTTAAAGATTTTGTTTATTTATTTTTAGAAAGAGGGGTGGGAAGGGAGAAAGAGAGGGAGAGAAACATCGATGTGAAAGAGCAACATCAATCAGTTGCCTCTAATACACACCCTGTCTGGCGTCCAAACCCACAACCTAGGCATGTGCTCTGACTGGAATTGAATCAACGACCTTTCACTTTTCCGGATGATGCCCAACCAACTTAGCCACACTGGTCAGGGCAAGATCAATTTATTTTTAAAATGTTATATGCATAGAAAAAAACCGATATGATAGAAACAAAATATTCACAATGATTCTTTTATTTATGTTTTTTCAATATGTGACAAAACTTTCTAAAATGAAGATATGAATTCACACATTTTTTTAAAAGTGTGTTTGTGTGTGTTTCCATAACCCAGACCTGCCCCAAGCATTTGTCCTAAGAATTGAAGAGGTTGGGAGATTCAGAAATAGCAGGCTGTACCCTTGACCATAGTCTTATAGAGCCACCTTTCTGCCTTTAGGATATCAAAGGAAAGCCTTAATTAATCCCCAGACACTTTACAGGGATACTATGGCAAAAAGAAAATGATTTACTGATTCCCAACCCAAGAAGCTAGAAAGCCTACATTGGGATAGGTGGATATTGATTGTCTAAAAACAACATATTTTAGAAAGATGAAATTTATTTATTATATTATACATTGCAGTAATGTTGGCATCTACTCATTTGTCAGTCAACAAATATTTACTGGGCACCCATTCAACACTTAATTTTTTGGAGGAAAAAAGTATGACTTTGGTTTGGTATTTGTTAAAAGAAAACCTCTGTTCCTTCCTCCCATTTACTACACACTCAGCACTTTCCTAGGGGCCTTAACCGCTTCAGCTCGTTTAAGTATCAAAATCTCCAGGGAAGGAGATATTAGTATTTCCATTTGCACATGAAAAAATGGAATGTCAGATAACTTAAATCAAATAGAATATCAAATAACTTAAATTCCTTAATCAATAATTCATGGTTTTTGAAAAATATTTTATTTTTTTACTTTTAGAGAAAGGGGAAGAGAGGAAAAAAAACATTGATGTGAGAAACATCAATCAATTGCCTCTCATATGCACCCCTACCTGGGACCATACCCACAATCCAGGCATGTGCCCTGACTGGGAATCAAACCAGCAACCTTTTGCTTTGTGAAACAAAACTGCAATCAACTGAGCCATACTGGTCAGGGCAATAGTTCATGTTTTTTTAGTGTTTATCTGGTACCAACCACTGTTCCAAGTGCTTTAGAAGTATTATTGCCTTTACTTATTTACCCATGGAGTAAAGCTTTGATTATATTCATTTTACTTATGAGTTTGAGGTTAAATTCCTACCCAAGATCACCCTGTTAGAACATAGTAAAACTGGTACTAGCACTGGACTTGGATTTAGAAAACCTGTGATGAAATCTTGTTTTTTACAATGTAATTTTGTGCAAACCTCTGAACAACTCAGAGCTTTAGTTTTGTTTAAGTTTTTAAATGAAGATTGCATACTTTTAAAGCACTTTGTGCATATATTATTATTCAATCAACAATCATTATTGAACATCAATTATGTGCATAGCATGTATTAAGATGCACTGGGAAGATCCATAAAGGAATAATTTGTCACTTTGTAGTGATTTATAGAAAGGAGATCAGATACAGATATAAATAAGAACCCCCAGATACAAAGGAATTCTCACAACTAGACTGGACTCTGGAATCAGACCAATCCAGATTTGAAAACTTAGCTCAACCACCCACTAGCTGTATAGCTTTAGGCAAATTAACCAACCTTTCTGAACCTCAGTTTTTCTGTCTATCATCTTCTGTGTAATGTACCTACTTTACAGAGGTATTTTGGAGGACTGAGATAATTAAGTAAATTACCCAGCACCATGTTTGACACAAAGCAAATGTTCCATCAGTGGATAGTAAGTATATGTTTAATTTTATTTATTTATATATTTTAGAGAGGAGGAGGGAAGGAGAAAGAGAGGGAGAGAAACATCAATGTGTGGTTGCTTTTCATGTGCCCCCTACTGGGGACCCAGGCTGCAACCCAAGCATGTACCCTGATTGGGAATTGAACCTTCGACCCCTTGGTTCACAGGCCAGCACTCAATCTGCTGAGCCACACCAGCCAGGGCAATATATGTTTAATTTTATAAGAAACTACTGAACTGTTTTCCAAAATGCTTCTATATACCATTTCACAATCCCACCAGCAACATATGAGGGTTCTAGTTGTTCAGCATCCTCACCTATTAATACTTGCTATTATCAGTCAGTTTAAATTATAGATATTCAGGTGGATGTGTACAGATATCTCATTGTAGCTTAATTTGCATTTCCCTGATGCCTGATGATTTTGAGCATCTCTTCACGTGCTTATTGGTTATTCACATGTCTTCTTTGGAAAAGAGTCCGTACAAATCTTTTGCTTATTTCTCCTTGGGTTTTCTTTATATTAAGTTGATGAATTCTTTACATATTCTGGATACAGGTCTTTTACAAATATTTTCCCTAGTCTGTAACTTGCCTTTTCATTTTTTTAAAAGATTTTATTTATTTGATTTTAGAGAGCAGAGAGGGAGGGAGAAAGAGAGGGAGAGAAAACATCAATCGATCTGTTGCCTCTCACACTCCCCCAGCCAGGGACCTAGCCTGCAACCCAAGCCTGTACGCTGACCAGGAATCAAACCAGTGGCCCCTGAATCTGTGGGATGATGCCCAAGTCGCAGAGCACACCAATCAGGGCTTGCCTTTTTGTTTTTTAATGGTATCTTAGAAGGGCAGGGAATTGTAATACCAATGAAGTCCAATTTATCAAGTTTTTTACGGTTAATTTTCTTTTTGTGTTATAAGAAAAGCTTTT
Organism: Carollia perspicillata; assembly: GCA_004027735.1. Taxonomy (NCBI): domain Eukaryota; kingdom Metazoa; phylum Chordata; class Mammalia; order Chiroptera; family Phyllostomidae; genus Carollia; species Carollia perspicillata. The sequence continues at coordinate 13,369 of PVKM010018749.1, read as the reverse complement.
TATATCCTAAAGTCTCAAATATTTTGTTCTATTTTCTTGCAAAAGTTTTACAATTAGGTTATGATCCATTTCAAAGTAATATTTTTGCATGGTATGAGACAAGGATTGATATTTGTTTTATCCTTATGGATATCCAGTTGTTTCTGCACCATTTTTCTAAAAAGACTGTCCTTTTAAAATATTTTTGCCTTTTTTTTTCAATCCTCACCTGAGGACATCTTTTCATTGCTTTTTTTTTTTTTTTTTAAGAGAGAGAAGGAGCGAGAGAAATATTCATTGGTTGCCAATTGGAGATGGAACCTGCAACCTGGGCATGAGCTCTGACCTGGAATCAAGCCCAACACCTCTCCGTCTATGGGATGACACTCTAGCCAACTGACCACACTGGCCAGGGCTTAAATTGCTTTTGTTGAAAGTCGATTGTGTGGCTCTGTTTCTGGACTCTCTATTCTATTGATTATATGTCTTTATGATACCATACTGTTTTGACTACCATAGCTTAATAGTAGTTATAGTGTTTTCTTTAAAATTTTTAAAAATTTTATCAATCTTCCCTGGCTGGTGTGGCCCAGTGGATTGACTGTTGGCCTGTCAACTGAAGGGCTGCTGGTTCGATTCCCAGCTGGGGGACATGCCTGGGTTGTGGGCTAGGTCCCCGGTTGGGGGTGTGCGAAAGACAAACAATCTGTTTCTCTCCCTCTCTCCCTTCCTCCTCCTCTCTCTAAAAATAACTAAATAAAATCTTGTAAAATTTTTTTGATATCTGAGACAGGAAGGGAGGGAAAGAGAGAGAAAAAATGAAACATTGATTTTTGTTGTTACAGTTATTTATGTACTCATCAGTTGATTCTTGCATGTGCCCCAGAGATCAAACTTGAAACTTTGGTGCATCGAGATGATGCTCTAACCAACTGAGCACCCAGCCATGCCATTGTAGTAAGTCTTGATGTTGAAAAGTTTGTCCTCCTCTCATATATTTTTGTATTTTCTCTTCCTTGATTTTGTGCAGTTTGACTATGATGGGATTCTTCTTTTTTAATAGTGATCCAAGATCAGAATTACTGGAACATAGGATATAGCCAAAATCAATTTCATTGTATACTGGCAAATTGCTCTCCAGAAAGACTGCACTAGAGTCCCAATATCCTCCCATTTTGGCTAACATTTAACATTACCCAGCTTTCTGATTTTTTGCCCATCTACTGTTATACTCTGATATCTCCACGTTGTTTTTAAAAAGAGTTTTACTGAGAACTCATGGACATGGACAACAGTGTGGTGATTGGGGGATGGGGAGGTAGGTAGAGTTGGAAGAGGGTATAAAGGATATAGATAGTAATGGAAAAAAGCACAATAAAAATAAACTATTAAAAATAAATAAACAAAAAGAGCCTTATTGAGATAAAACTGATATTCACTAAACTGCACAGGCTACAATTTGATGAGTTTTGACATTTGTGTACACCTGTGAAACCATCTTTATGAATAGGTAATAAATATATTGCTCACCCACAAAAATTTCTTGTGCCCCTTTGATTCTGAGCTTTTTCATCTATAAAATGCAGCTCAGTTGTAAGGATGTGTGGTATGAACTGAGCTTGGGGTCTGGCACATAGAACGTGCTGAGAGAATAGAGCTAGTATTATTGTAACTGTACAGCAGGGCAATTGAGTATATAGGTCCTGGAATTGACTGCCTGGGTTCCAATCCATCTCTGCTATTTGTTTCCTAGGGCAAGGTATTCAGCATCTCTATGAATCAACTTCTCCATCTGTAAAATGGGAATGATAATGTGGTACCTTCCTCAAAGGATTGTTATGAGTATTAAAAGGGTTAATATGCCTGAAAACATTTTTTCTCTGTCATAGGTAATTGAACAATTTTGGCTAGACTTTTTCAAATTTTAAAATAGCCATTAACACCTTCTCTGACATATGGAGGTTTGGGGCTTCACCTTGATAAACTTTGAACTAAATGTGGCCTTTCAGCAGTCTCTAAGAACTCTTCTAAATTCAGTCTTATAAGGTCTATGATTTATTTAAGTGGTAATAGTAATTTTAGGAATTACCACAAGAGGGGATAGGAATGTACTCTTGTGGACTGTGAAAACAGTTCAATACTATTTTTTATCTACTCTCTTGAAAATAACAATAGTGATATCTGAGCAACCAGCTCCCTCTTAGAATGTAACAGCCAGGGCTTATGTGAGTAACTCATTGTTAGTGTTTTGTTCATCCTGAGTCTCTCTCTGTGGTTGAGCGCTATAATGTACATATGAACAAAAGGACTTACAAACAGCCTTTTGGAGAATAACATGTTTAATAAGTAAAAGTAATAATAATAATAATTGTCAACATTTATTTAGTGCACAATTTGTATCAGACACTATTCTAAGTGGTTTTTATTAACCTACCCACAAAAGTAGGTGTTCTTTTATCTTATTTTTCCACTTTAAAAATAAGAAAATTGAGGTCCAGAGAGGTTAGGAAACTTGCCAATGTTCACATTATTAGAGTGATTTATGGCTAAACTAGGGAATTGTACTAGAAGAAAAAAGAGAGAGCCTATTTTGAAGAAGATCTTGTTGTCTCTTATCTGCGTTTGTCACTCAATCTGATAATACTAAAAGTTTACAAACTGGCAAATGAGTCAACCAGATATTCAGATAAACATAAAAAATAAGAGTTCCTACCAAATGATTTTTACCTTGACCAGGCTATCATACAGTCTTCACAAAGAGAAAAACACTGAATTTAGAGTTAGAAGAATGATCAAGACATAGTGGAATATATCTTGGAGAAAAATGACCAAGATCAAACTGTTGACTCTTTAACTGCTGTGTGGCCTTGGATAAATTATCCAGCCTCTCTAAGCCTGTTTATTCAGCTGTAATAAAATTTGAATATATATAGTTTACTTATAGAGAGTTTGTAAGAAGTCAATTAAGTTAGCTTTTGTAAAAGTACCTAACAGGTTCTTTTTTCTTGTATTTTTTTCCCCTAATGGGTTCTAACATATAGTAGGAACTAAGGACATGCTTAGTGGATGCCTAGGGAATCTCAGAGGTAGACGTCAAAACAAGAATTCCTGGGTAAGAGATTAAGGAAATGTTACAAGAAGTCAGTAAGGGCATGGGGGATGCAGGTCAGGGAAGGGGAAGAAGCCAAGCAAAATGAGACTTTAGGCAGTCCCAGTGAGGGTAGCTTAATCCCTCAGGGAACTCAGAAGTATAAATTTCACTGGAGACAAGTAAAATGAGCTTTCAAACTCCTGTATCCAATTAGTTATTTGCTGGAAACCAAGGAAGAGGAAAGGAAGAATCAAAGCCATTCTGGTAGCCTGAGGACCATCCTTCTCAGAAGAGCTTCAGGTAGTGGTTATTGGAAGCAAAAATGAACAGCAGCCAAGGGAAGGGTGGGAGAAACTAGTAAGAGATCTAAAAGGGTATGGGTTGAACAAGAATACTATCTGCTGCCTTTTTTTTTTTTCCCAAGGAACACCAAATGGTGGATGATGCCGGTGCTGTGGGAGGGCTGGGAGGGCCGGGAGGCCCCGGGGTCGCTGGAATGGGAGCCCGCAGCAGCTTCCGAGGATGATTTGGCAGTGGCATCTGGGGCCGAGGTCGCGGGCCGGGTCGAGGCTGTGGAGCTCCTGGAGGCGAGGCCGTGGAGCTCGTGGAGTCAAGGCCGAGGATAAAGAGTGGATCCCCGTCACCAAGTTGGGCCGCCTGGTCAAGGACATGAAAATCAAGTCCCTGGAGGAAATCTATCTCTTTTCTCTGCCCATCAAGGAATCTAAGATCATTGACTTTTTCTTGGGGGCATCCCTCAAGGACGAGGTTTTGAAGATTATGCCCGTGCAAAAGCAGACACATGCAGGCCAAAGGACCTGATTCAAGGCGTTTGTCGCCATTGGGGACTACAATGGACACATTGGTCTGGGTGGTTAAGTGCTCAAAGGAAGTAGCCACTTCCACCCGTGGGGCCATCATCCTGGCCAAGCTCTCCATTGTCCCTGTGCGGCGAGGCTACTGGGGGAACAAGTTCGGCAAACCTCACATCGTCCCTCGTAAGGTGACTGGGTGCTGTGGCTCTGTGCTGGTGCATCTAATCCCTGCACCCAGGGGCACTGGCATCGTCTTGGCCCCTGTGCCCAAAAGGCTGCTGCTGATGGCTGGTATTGATGACTGCTATACCTCAGCCAGGGGCTGCACTGCTACTCTGGGCAACTTTGCCAAGGCCACCTTTGATGCCTTAACTTTGATGCCTGTAGGTCTTTGATCTCTAAGACCTACAGCTATCTCACCCCCAACCTCTGGAAAGAGACTGTGTTCACCAGGTCTCCCTACCAGGAATTCACCGACCATCTGGTAAAGACCCATACCAGAGTTTCCGTGCAGAGGACCCAGGCTCCAGCTGTGGCTACCACATAAGTTTTGTACAAGGAAAATAAAGTGAATTTAAGCCTGTTAAGAAAAAAAGAATACTATCTACTAAGGATTTGGGGTTTTTCCTTCTTTTGGAAAGTGGGGCTCAAGTCCTTGCTTTGCTAGTTACCAGGATCAAATGCAACAATATAATGAAAGCCTTCTGAAACTTAAAATGTTAGATGAATTATTACTATGTTTTATTCAACAAGCACTTACTGAACTTCTACTATAAATCAGGCACAGTACTAGTTGCTGGGGTGGAGATTATATGTATCTTAATACAGGATTTGTAAACTATTAAGGAGCTTTTAATCTAGTGAGAGAGTCATGAGGAAATAGAAAATTAACTGACTGCGTGTAAGTGATGTTATTAAAGTAATGGTGGGGAAGTGGAGGCAGTAGTACAGGGCAGGGTGTCAAGGAAGGTTTCAAGGAGAGCTGATGCCTAAAAGATGGGGAGGGGTTTGTCAGGCAGACATCCAGAAAGGGCATTTCCGGCAGAGGGAATAGCACAAACAAAATAAAAGAGGTATGAAACTGCCTGATATATCAGGAGACTTGAAAGTTCAACACAGAGGCCTTGAATACCAGGCCTAGGAGTTTAAACATAATCCCAGAAGGCAATGGGAGCCATTGAAGAATTCTGAGCTGGGAAATGGCTTGACCAACTTCACATTTTAGAACAATCACTAGGCAGGCAACACAGTGGTGTAAGAGAGACCAGACAGGGAGATCAGAGGGGAAACGATTAGAGTGGCCAAATCAAGAGTTCAGGGGAAGCACCCACATGACTTAGATTCCTGAGTGGAGAGTGGTGCCTTTTAACCAAGAGAAGAAAGTATTATTTTGCCAAGTGTGAAAGATTGATCCCAGGCAGGAAACCAGGGATTGGATAAGACTGGGGAGAACCTGTAGGCAAAATAAATTATTAATAACAAATCATATGGAATATCAGACTCTTCAAAGTACAGTACCGTCACAGCCATTATTGGGTTGATCCTAGAACAACCCTGGGAGAAGAGGGAAGCAGTTGACAGATGAAAGTCTTAACCACAGAGAGGCAAAGTTTGTTGCCTGTAGTCACACAGGATTTGTTCCTTTGATGTAGTTTAATAAAATATGGAATTAGAATCCAGACATCTTTTAGGGGAAACGAGTTTTTCCTCCATTGCACAAATTAATGTATCATTAAATACATTTTTGAAAACACTAAAAAATAGGAAAAAGTGTTTAGTCCTTCATGGCCTTATAAAGACCTTCCCGATAGTATTTTGGTTTGGCATTTTTCCCCCTCAAATACTTATTTTCTATGCTTAGGTTTCAATCTGTTTTATTTTTATGTTACATTATAAAATAAACACTTCATCATGTATTCTCACACTTTTAATATTTTTAATAGGTTCAGAATATTTCACCAAGTTTTAATCATTTGCTAATTGGTGGACATTTGGGGTGCTTCTTAAATCTTCTTGTCAATATAAAATGATCATTGTGATAAACATCTTTATACACATTGCTTTCTCTGAATTTTGGATTCATTCATTAGAAGAGGTTTCCAGGGTGGAATGACTAGGTCAAAGCAAAGAACATTCTATCACTTTCGATACAATATTGTCAAGTGTTTTCAAAAAGGATTGTACCCCAATTTTTTGGACCTCTTTTTAAAAAAAGATTTTATGTATTTGCCTCTCCTAAGCGTCCTGACCAGGCACTGAACTCTCAACCCAGGTATGTGCCTTAACCAGGAATTGAACCAGCAACCTTTTGCTTTGAGGGACAACACTCAACCAACTGAGCCACACCAGACAGGGCCATCAGCAACTCTTGCTATTAATCACATTTTCTCTACCTCACAATAATAAAAATAGAGAGCGATACTCTTAAAAGAAGGAAGATTTTAACTGTTCCAAAACCTTTACTTTGGTCATCCCATTTCTCTGCTGTTGTTTCTCTTTTGAACAGCAGATGGCAGGATAATCCCACAACAGGTTGTCATGACTTAATTGCAATGAGAAGAAATTGCTTCTTTTCTCACATGTATTTTTTTCCTGAGATAAATAGTATGTAGTGTATCCGTCTCTTCACTGAAAGTAAGATATAGAAGAAGGTAGATTTTCAGCAAGGAATATCAAGGTAGCTAACCTAAATTCTAAGCTTTAGGCTATTATGTCTGTACAAAACAAATTTCTCAGAAAGTAGCAAATGGAAGTTGAAAGCCGATTGTTAAAATTCCACATATTCTAGATTTCCCCAGTTAATAATCATAAAAAGTTTATAGCCAGAAAGTCACAGAGGCCCTTCTGTTGTAATTGTTAGAGTTTAGAGTCAGTGGGAACACCCTTCTCACCCAGGGGATTTTAAAAGCCAATCTCACTCCCTCCCCACAACCCTCTCTCTCCCCAGCACTCATTTCCCATCCCTTCACAAAATTGCCAGGGTAATTGACTCTTAGATGAGATGAGTTTGACTTTCTACCCTGATTTTGTAACAGAAGTTCTTTTGGTGAGGTCCTTTGTTTGAAAATACACAATAAAAATGGCTTTAGAATGACTTCAGAGGATTCTTTCCTTTTCTGGTGCCAACAACAGATTCCAAAGCAGCTATTATTTGAGGTGGGTGATAGCATCCCTTGAGACTGTTTAAGTATCAGTTTTCAAAGAGCTTAGGAACCTGAAATGTCCTGTATGGTATATTTGCAGGTGCATAATTGGCCAAGTGCTCCAGGGGTTATAAAGACTGCCTTCCTGTAGTTGGAATAGACAGACTTAGCCTCTTACTGAAATTGAAGGCTGCAATGTCGATAACAAATCTGATTCTAACTCTCCCGAGTCACTGCAGCCCAAAGGTGCCTTTGTCTCCCAGGAGAAAGAGTTTGGAAGTAAGTGAATGGCCGTTAACCAGACCCATGTAGAAAACATTGCTAAGAAAAACTTTTGTCCTGACAGTGTAGGTTTAGGGTTGTTGCATGTGAAGCAGATTTGCTTTGTTCACAGCCAACTGCAGAAATGCAAGTATTGAAAGGTGACTGGAGCTCTGGAGCAGCAAACGGCTTTAAAAGCAGTCTTTCAGAGGGAAACTTCATGCATAAAATGGCTTTGTTTTTGTTGGACATAATTCTACAACTTGGCTTTTTTATTTCACTAACCAAAATAAATCTGAATAAACTAAAAGGCTGTCTTGATGTCAGAAGAAAATGGATATTTTCTCTCCTGAACATGTTCGAATGGTAGTACATAATCCTAGCTACATCCAGATAAGACTACACCTCCTCCCACAGAAAGTTTTCCTGGATTGTAATATCACCAAGAGTATTCACTTTGGAGTTTGATGATTCCAGGCTGTCTTACTAAAAACTTCTAAATACTTTGCCTACTCTTTCACTCTTCCATTTGTAGTTAATACTGTGTGTATTTAGTGGTATTCTGAACTCCTTTCATTCCTCAGGTCCCCTGGCATTTGATATACCTGTGCAGCAGGAGCTTTTATCGTAGCAAATACAGGGTGATGTTTAGTGGAGAAGGGTCTAGGAGGGAGAAGAAAAGCCAATGCTCTTTCCTAAGTCATGTCAGTGGGGTCTTTTTAAGATTAAATGTGTCTTTAAATATTAGGATCTCCATTTATGAAGGTATGAGTGGAATTGCTTCCCTCAGACAAACCTGAGGTAGAGGATGTAGGTGTCACATTCAAATCAAAGAGGTGCCTCTCAACAGAAAAGATTTAATCAGCTCTCCTTCCCAGGATCAGCTGCCAGGTTTGAACATTTACTTTTCTGTGTTTGGGCAGGAGACACTGCTAATTATGGGAGCAATTCCCATGGATACAGAGAAGAATTGTCTGAGCTGGGGAGTCAAAGCTCTGACCAAGACGGGTCTGAGAAGAAAAATGACCCTCAACATTCTCAGAGGAAACTTCAGAGTTGTCAGTGGACCTGCCTTTTCTGAAGGAATACCCTTATAACTGACATTTGAAGATATGGAAACATCCTCTCCTTTCCTTTCCTAATTCATGTGTTGAGAAACCCCCACTCCTTTTCTTTTTAGAAATAGAATTTAAAAAGTGGTTTATTTTATTCAAACATTATCGCATAACCTTATCTTGAAAAACAAACAAACAAACCCAGCTTTACCAAGAGTGATTTTTAGAAATGAAAGTACATGAAGAGAAGCAGTCTTGGCCATCAGGTGAGACAAAATGGCACAAATATTTGGAACCTGTTGCCTACCACCAAGTCCTTTCTGCTATATGTAAAGTAAGCTGTGGCAACATTTACCTTTCATGTGTTACGAGATCTAGACTCACAAGTGAGCTTCTATAACATCAGTTTGAATTTATATTCTGCCCCTTTCTTTCTCTATTATGTAGAACACCTGCTCCCTGTTCCTCCCCCACTCCTCCAGCTGTCTGTCTGTCTCATTTGTGTCAATTAAGAATTCAATACTGCTTGATTTAATTGAATGATTTTCCCTGTATAGCATCCCAGCCACAGATAGGACACCAACCATCTCTCCCATTGTCCAGAATAAAAACCCTAAAAAGCCAAATGCATGCAAGGGTGCCTTAGAAAAGAGAAGGGGTCCTTATTAGCTTTGTCAGTAAACTGGAGAAGACAAGGAGAGCAAGATTGAGTTTCTAGTTATGTAGTTGGTGACCTACGTGGTTCTTAGGCTTAGAAACCAAAGAACCAACTGGAAGAAATAAACCTCTTTACTAGTTCCTAGTTTACAAAGTGCATTCCCATCCTCAGAATGACTTTGTCCTTCTATTTATTCAGTCATTGAAAAAATAAGGTCTGTTTTTAGTCACCTGCCTCTATTCACTGAGTACTTACTATGTGCAGTCCGTGTTCTAGGAGGTGAAAACTGTTCTAAGAACAAAAAATAAAATAAAATTCCTGTCCTCTTGGAATTTACATTCTAAAGGGGCAGGGCAAACAATAAACATATAAGTAAGTATATGGTATACCAAATGGTAATAAGAGTTTTGGAGAATCAGAGAGCATAGGTAAGGGAGATGGGAATTATGTTTTGGACAGAGTTTTTTATTTGTTAAAGATGATCAAAAGACTCTCTGAGCTGAAACAAAAGAAGCCAGGGAGCAAGCCGCACAAATATGACGGGGAGGAGCATTCCAGATACAGGGTATAGTAAATGCAAAAACCCTAAGACCGAAGTTTACTTGTTGAAGGAGACCAGTGTAGTTGAATAAAGTGAGCTAAGAGAGAGATGTAAAAGACAGGTCAGGGAAGTGGAAGTGCAGGGGGAAGACCTTATATGGCTTTGTAAGGCACTGTAAGCTTTTAGTCTGAGTGAGATGGAAAGCCACTGGACAAATGACGTGTTTTATGTTATGATTTATGTTTTAAAAGGTTTATTCTGGCTGCTGTGTAGAAAACAGAAGATAGGAGTACAAGGGCAAAAGCAGGGAGAACACTTAGGAGGCAATTGCAGGAATCTAGGCAAGAAACAATGGTGGCTTAGGCCAGGGTGGCAGCAGTGGAGGTGGTAACAGTGGTTCGATCTTGAAGGTAAAGATCCCAGAATTTGCTGCTGGACATGGTGGGTGGGGGGTATATGAGAAATAGAGAGGAGTCAAATACGACAGAGAGGATGTGGATATTGTGGATTCTTGGGTGACTGACTAATTAGGTAATCTAGTGAAATGAGCAGAGGCCTTGAATCAGAGGTCAAACTAAATCTCAAATTCATGGCTTCTGTGTTGTGTAATCTTGGTCAAGTAATTGAAGCTCTCTGAGCATTAGTTTCTTCAGTAAGAAAGTGGTAATGATGATATTAATTAATACCACTCTCACAGGTCTATGATGAGAATTAAATGGGATGTGAAAATGCTTAGAAAAGTACCTGGTACAGAGATACTCAATGTGTCAGTTGACTTTTGGTATCAGTGGCTAATATCTTCTCATACTGCAAGAAACTTTATTTCCTCAGAGTAGCATTTCCTGACCATTATTTTAAAATTGTTTTCCCCATTATTTTTTCTCTTGCAGGGTTTGTTCTTTTCATTTAGAAAACTTAATCACAATTTATAAATTCTGTTTACCCATTTATTATCTGTCTCTTCAACAAGGTTATAAGTTTCATAAAGCCAGGGACCACCAAAGTATATATTAAATGCATGGCATAATGCTTGGCTCACAGTTAGCTCTCAGATATTTGTTGAAATGTTGGGTGATCTATAAGGCTCTTACTAGTATTCTGCTGTAATTATTTCTTTTTCTTTTTACATCTTATATTCTCTACATTTTGCACAGCTCTATTGCATTTCATTGCTAAGTGGAAACATTTCCCTCCGTTGAATCAGGAAAGCTCTTGACTCTTCTTTTGTGTACACTATGTTGGGGTTAATGTCTATGTATAGTACTAACACTGGTTTCTATTTTTTGTGTGTGTTCACTCGTCAAAGCTGTACTTGTTTTTAGAGGCAGGTAATAAAAAAAATAAGACCTAAGCTTCAATTTATTTAAGAATCCTCACTCTTACCCACCCAAATTACTGCAGAGGCAAAGGGAGTAGGACGACAGTCCAAGAAAGGGAAAAATTGTGAGCAATGTCATGTAGCCTGGTGTGTATGGAATACTCAGGAAACACCCATAGTTTTTGGTGATTGGGGCAGAAGTGACAAAGGTCAGGTTGGTTACATAAGGTCTAGTGAGTTGGAAATGTTCCCTTCTATTTTCTGCAAAAATTCATGTAAGATCAGTGTCACTTCTTCCCTAAAAGAATTTACCAGTGAAACCATCTGGGCCTAGAGCTTTCTTTAGGAACTTTTTATAACAAATTCAATGTATTTAATAGATAAAGGACAACTCAGATTTTCTATTGCCTTTTGTGGCAGTTTTAGTAAGTTGTGTTAGATAAGGTGTTTTTTTAATTTTTTTTATTTTTAGAGAGAGGGGAAGGGAAGGTGAAATAATGGGAGAGAAACATCAATGTGTGGTTGCCTCTCATGTGTCCCCTACTGGGGACCTGGCCTGCAACCCAGGCATGTGCCCTGACTGGGAATCGAACCAGCGACTCTTTGCTTCATAGGCCCGCACTCAATCCACTGAGCTACACTAGCCAGGGCTAGATAAGGTTTTGAATGTTAGACTGAATCATATTTTCTTGAAATGAACTATATTTTGGGGTCATTAAAAGTTTTTATGTAAATGAGCAATGGCACTTCAAGAAGGTTAATCTGGAGAATGTACAATAAGGGTCTGGGAAAGAAGTCAGAGAAAGGGGAGAAACAGAGGTGGGAAAAGCAGATAATAGGCTTTTATAGAAATATGAGGAGTAAGTGACAAGGGTCCTGACTTAGAGTGGCAGTGGAAATAGAAAAAGAACCAAATTCCACAAATATAACCACTTCTTTATCTATATCTCCTTTTGCCTGAACTAGGGTATTGATAAGTTTTAGTACTTAATAGAACATTGTGCTGCTTCTCAGCTTCTACTCTGCCCAAGGTGGAAAGCATTCCTTGTACCAGAGCCCAGTGGTAGAAAGGTATAATGTTTCTGCTGTGATTTAGACTTCTAGCCTTTAAGACTCAGGCCTTAGGAACTGGTGCCAGCTGTCTGTCCTTTTAGTTATAAGTTTAATTTCACAATTAGCTTTTACAATATACTATTGACATTTCTCTTTTATATGACAGATGTGGTTTCACAGGGCATCTAAAGGTTGCTTAAATTCTGTAAGTAAATACTGTGGTGGAGCTGTTTTCCTAATCTGGGAACTGAAATAGCAGCTCTGCTGGAGGGAAGAAGTGGGATTTAGAATCAAGAGACCTGAGTTTTAACACTGGCTCAAATATTTATTAACTGTGTGACCTAAAGCAAGGCACTTAATCTTTCTGAGCCTTAGCATTATGTGTAAAGTGAGCATAGTACCAGTCTTGCAGATTTCAGTTTGTTTTGAGAACCAAATGAAAGAAACTATTTTTCATTTTTAAAAAACAAATAATTCATTTAAAATCCATGGGGTCAAATATATGGTGACAGAAGATGATTTGACTTTGGGTGGTAGGCACACAATGCAACATGAAGATCATGAATCATTGAAATGTACACTTGAAACCTGTATAATCTTATTAACCAATGTCACCTCAATAAATTTAATTAAAAATAAAATAAAATAAAATCCAATGTCTGTTTCTGTGAATAGAGCTGTGCAATGTCTATTTCTGTGAATGCTTTCTATTTCTACATATTAGTTAAAGTAATTAATTAAAATAAATGAGAATCTTTTAGCTGAAAATTGAAAGAAATTTTATTTGTTTGTTTGTTTTTGGGGTAGACTTCCATACCTTTAAGTGACAACTATGTTGGTACTACTTGGCTTTCAGGAAAAAAAAATGTACTTTTTGATATGAAATTTTCAATCAAGCCTGAGAAGACTATAGTTTTCAAGATTGAATAATTTTCAAAGAGGAGGTTATTGTGCATTTAGCAAAGGAACTAGAGTTAGGTTAAAATTTGCAAGTTCTAACTCTTAACCACTTATCTGAGAGATTATCAGACATTTTCTTTTCTCAGGTACCTACATGACTTGCTTCCTTACTCCTTCAGGTCTTTACTCTAGTGACACCTTTTCAGTGAGAGTTTCTCCGCCCATTCAGTTAAAAAAATTTTTAAATACTTTATTTATTTATTTGTAGAGAGAAGAGAAGGGAGGGAGAAAGAAGAAAGAAATATATATTTTTTAAATTTTATTTTAATTGTTATTCAAGTACAGTTTTTTCTCTTTTACTCCCATCCCAGTCCACCCCCTCAGTGCTCCCCACCTCCCTCCCATTTCCACCCCCCTTAGTTTTTGTCCATGTGTCCTTTATACTTGTTCCTATAATCCCTTCCCTTTTTCCCCTGAAATCCCCTCCCCTCTCCCCTCTGGTTACTGTCATCCTGTTTTCTATTTCAATGTCTTTGGTTATATTTTGCTTGCTTG
>PVKM010018748.1:0-24782 GCA_004027735.1 Carollia perspicillata | reverse complement strand
TTTAATTTATCCATTTATCAGTTGTGACTTTTATCTTCCACATTTACTTCCTATTTGCTTCAGCTTTTGTTGTTGTTATAATGCCTTATATATGGTAGATTCTCTATAAATGAAGTGATGATGACATTTTAGAGCTGAAAATATATTGGAGAAGATGTCAGGCATTATTTTCTAGGTGACAAAAATGAAGTCTTGAGAAACTACCTGATGCCAGTTCAGGGTCTGCTTCCCCTTGAAGGACATGGGCTTGTCCTCTAGTATAACCCATAGGTGCTAGTGACTGCTGAAAAATGTATGACTTGCCACACATTTATAAGCTGTGAGTGACATTCCCTCAGGTTCCTGCTGCAGTGGCAGAAATGGCAATCAAAGGAGCCATTTGTCTTTCTTCTGAATCTGAAATATAAGACTGCTTCTAAGTTGTCTAAATATTTGGATTTTAATAAAACTGTATTCTACCAAGTAATAATAATAATCATTGCAAACGGATGGAAGCACATATAAAACCTAGGGATCTTTGAGTTTTTTTTTTTTCATTTAAATGAACTGACAATCAAAGCCACAGAAAAAGCCTATATACCCTGAGAGAGTCAGTGAGTCATTATCCTTAAGCTATGAATGAAGATACAGAGACAGAGAGAGGTCATGAGAAATCATCTTTCCAAATCTAAATGCAAAGCTGATTCTTGAGAGGTATAGAATTTCTGTGTCACATACTGGACACAGGAATACCACAAATACCAGAAACCCAAATTGTAAATGCCCCATCAAGGTCTAAGGATTAATGGGAGTCATCTAACTCTACTGTTTTTCTTTGAGATGTTGGTTTCATTTTGGAAAAGGTTAGTAGGATTTAGTGGGTAGATTGGAACCTTCTCTTTTAACTAATAGAAGCCATAATGGAGTTGTTGTACCTGAGGCCTTTGCTCACCTAGACACCGTCTGACCAGGACTACCCAAGTCTGGGAATTAGCCCTGGAGCTCTTGCCTAAAAGGTAAGGCAGGGTGAAGGTAGCTCTGACAGACTTAGAGAGCTTGTGGTGGAAATGGCCTCCTTTGTCTATCATCTAAGATTGTTTCAAAATGCAGTGTTATATGATTTTCATTTCATTATTTACTCTGGGGATCGGTTGAGGGTATAACAGGTACCCGAGGAATACTCTAGGGTATCAGTTTTCCATGATGATTTTTTCCCCCAGCAGGCAACACATAGTTCAGCAGAGAAAGTTTCCTCTTGAGTGTTGAGGAAGATCTGGTTCTTCTTCCTAACTCATCTCAGGAAGGAGATGGAATCCCACAAAAGGGGTTCTCTTAGACCTCGCTTCTGGTCCACTGAGCAGTCCACTTTCTCTATCTTTTCTGCCAGTGGCAGAATTTGCCCTTTTATCTCAAACCTCAAAATACCAGACACAAACCCCACAAAATCTTAATTTTACTCTATAAGTTTTTTTTTGCTTGTTTTGCTTCTTTTTTTTCTCTCAAGCTTATGTATATTGCTAAGTTGATTGGTATGGGTTTCTGTGAATTCTGAAGTTGGGAAAAGTAACATTTCCTTGCATTTATCCTATACAGAGACTTTCCACCTTAAGGGTTTCCACATGTTTTCTGGTGTTTGGGATGTGGTAAATTTTCTTATTCATCTTTCCTGGCCTTGATGTGATGCCATGGGCACCTCCTTGTCTTTACTTAATCTGCTTAAAGAGAAACTTTGGCTATTGGTTGTGGAAAGAAGTCTGCTGTGACAAAGTGGAGATGAGATTCTTGACACTTTTTTATGCTTCTTTTATGCTTTTCTCTTGATCATGGAGGTCATATATTTCTGTGTTTCTCTTGGGAAAATTAAAGGGTCATGGGAGGTAGGGCTTGATTTACTGCCTGAATTTAGTGATACAGATATTACAGATGACTACTATGGCAGATGTGTTGCAGAACTCAGGTCTTAAGCTTAAAGTGTTGGTTTCAGCTTGCGGGGAAACCCCCACAAGACTTCCTTACCTATTTAGATGGCTGCCACTCAGATTATTTAGATTTTTAAATTGATATAATTAATTAAGAGCTCAGGCTCTATAGTCAGATCACTTATAGCAACTTAATTATCAACCCTAAACTGAAATTTACCAATTAATAATCTAAGGTATTAATTGTATCTGCATCATAAAATGATAATAAAGATTAAATAAGGTAATATATATAAAATTCTCACATATAGCTTAGGGTTTATTTTATGGTTGGAGAGGGATCATTAACAGTTGTAATTATTTAGGTTAAAAATATGTATACTCGAGAAAAGATATACATTGATTGGATAATATGAGGAGGCATAAATAACAGAAATATGAGACTTTTCTGAGAGGCCATTTGATTTTCATAAAAGGATAGTGGGGCCCTGGTAGGAGGATGTGACAGCAATAGAGAGCACTAAAAACATAATCACGTCTCTACCTGGCTATGTATCTGTTTAGCAGTCATTAGTCAACAGCAAAACCAGAGGTAAAATCTGAATATGGATTCATGTTTTTCAATCACTGCTTGTTTATTTTTGTGCCATTCCCTCAAAATCATTATATTCTCCTGCTTTGGGGACAATTCCTCTGGTGTTCAATTCTAATCATAGTATATATTCAAAGAGACAACAAACTTAGAAACCCTGCCTCTGCATATCTTGATAGGTGCCTAGTGAAGAATGAAGACATGTTTTGTTGAGGAAACTTTCAGTAGGGTTTAATTTCTCAGCTTCAAATCTTTTCTATAGGAGATCTTCCCTCCAAAACAGTGATTCTTTTAACATGAATATTTACTAGAGAGATAAAGGTTAAAAAATTTCCAGCATGGAAGAAATAGTTTCTAGTTATGTTTCATAACTTTCTAACATTAGGAAAAGACATTTTTTATAAAGTTGATAAATATGTGTTGGTGTTATCTAAGGTTTTTGCATGCATATGCATCCACAAATAAGGTGGGTGTTTTTTTCAGATTTAAATTTTTCCTGACTAAACTGTCAAGTATCTTTTTTCTAACTCCTCCTGAGAAAACCCAGGGGGGAAGACAAAAAGCTTCTTTTCAGGACATCAGTCATTGTTAATTGCTAATGGAGCCATAAACCAAGGGGAATGAAAGAGATGCCTGCATTGGTGCTTGTTTCTCTTTTAATTAGTAAGAGATATGTTGTTTCATCTGTGCACAATATTTGATTAATAAATTATTTTTCTTTCTGAGACTCTAATGAGCTTCCAAGCCAGGGGTGCTCAAGTAAGTATGACACATTAGATATAAAAATTTCCATTGCCTGGTCTTCTTCAAGTTACAGTTTGTTCAACAAAGGAGCTGGAACCATGTAGTAAACTGAACCAAGGTGATCACTATTTGGTTTCCAGGGGCAGTAATGCAGATCTCCAATTGAATTGAGGAGTCCTGAAATCAAGGTACATACTCTGTGTTCTAGGAAATCAGTCTTGAGTAGAACAGTAATAATAGGCCAGGCATTATTTAAAATGCTTTACATACATAATGCTATCTCACCCCATCTTAAATGAAAAAAGTCAGGTTTAGAGAGATTAAGTAACAGGACCAAGGTCACCCTGCTTCCAAGGAAGACCTTAGAAATCAGGTTTGTCTGGTTCATAACCACTGATCTCAACTTTCTTCCTGAGAAGAATTTGGAATTTTGTAAGTGACTCAAATCCACATGGTTATCGTTCTCACTTGAAAAAACCAGTGGGGAAACAGGGAAATTCCATCCTACTGATAAAGAACTTTGCTTTAGAATCGACAAATAAATACATGAGATAAAAAAGTGCATGAGAATGTGATTTTAAAAATATGTTTTACAAATACAATGGATAACCTAAAATGTAGATGATGATTAGGATTGATCATTCTGTCATTAATACTATTTTTGAAGGCAAATAAAATGTTTTGTATCTGATTTCATTTATTTTATTAAATTTATTGGGGTAACATTGATTAATAAAATTATATAGGATTTAAGTGTACAGTTCTTTAATACATCATCTGTATATTTCATTGTGTCAGTTATATGTTGTTTCCAAAGAACTTTGTTCTTGGTTTCCAAATGGGGTTTCCAAGCAGACAATCTCAACACTTCTAGGCAGTGCTGGAACACTGCCCTATGCAATTTACTTATGAAGAAAATATAAACCACAACCCACTAACAGGGTGGAATAGGGTAAACAAATGACTTTGACTATTGAAGCAACTGTATAATGATGAATTCAAATTCCTGATAAGCACTGTGCTACTAATTGAAAATATACTATGTGCCTGATTTTTTACTTAGAACGTTACATATATGTTTTTAAAATTGTAATTCTTATAACAATCTTATGAAGTGATTATTACAGATGAATCAAGCCTCAGAAAAGCTTTTACCAAGGACACACAGCCATCCAAGTTTTCATCAAGGACACACAAATGGCAGTATGCTTGTTTACATTTAGAGCTGTCCAACTCCAAAGCCACTAACTCTATCCACTAAGCTACGTTAACACCCTTATAGCTACTGGAAAGAATACACCAAGTAATCTAACAAAATGAATATGCTTTGCATCACCATCAATTGAATTTTTAAAATCCCTTCACTAAATCAAGTGCTAGTTTTAGTCTTGCTTAGGCACCACTGCCACAGTTTTCTTTCTGTTTTACTTGATTAAAGGCTGACAGTGCTATTTAAGGCTAACAGTGATTGATTCAGGAGTCTGCATCTTGGAATAAGTATAATGAAGTGAGAACATTCACTACAGTTGATTTGTTTAAATGTCAATAGTTTTATTGCTATTGGATCTTATCTCTAAACATGGAGATACTATCAAGTCAGAAACTTTCAGAATAAGGGGTCGCCTAGCACCATGACCCTGGAGCAGTTTAAAAGGAAGGAAGGCCCAACGGTGTTTGATTTATTTTGTTTCCTTACAGGAGTTTTTCTGGGTACCGAGAGCAAGTGAAACTCAGACTGTAGGTTTCACTGGTGTACTGTTTCACCAGTGAAGTCTGCCCTTGTTTAGGGTTTGGGCTTGTCCTGGACATGGTTCAGGAGGCAGCCCTGTTATCTAACTATGCCATCTTTAAAAGGGGTTGTGTGTATGGAGAGAAAGGAATGCCCCCAAAGTTATAAATGCAGAAGTTAGAAAAACAACTATTCAGAAACAGGAAAAGGGAATCAACGTATTGTCTTCCTAAAAGGGGATATTCTTAAAACAATGGGACAAAAGGACAGGTGGTCACCCAGAAAAACGCCCATGGGAAAGTCACGCAGAGCAGAGAAGTATAAACCAGCAGATTTAAGAGCACGTATTTCAGCAGACAATAGTTGCCGTACTCCACCCACACCCCTGGAGCTGAATTGCAAGTTCTGAATGAAGACAATAGAGCTGAAATTTCTGCAGTTTCACTCCACAACACAGGGAGCATTAGGTAGCTCACTGTGAAGAATATCTGGGCAAATGCAGAAAGAACGAAAATGAATGTTTGAAAAGTAAAATGCATCCATGGTGAGTTCTTCAATGTCGAATGAGAGAAAATATGTTATTTGGAGAGTACCTCACAAGCAGGTTTATGATTTTGCTGTGACTTGAGGAGGTAGGATGAATTCCTTGCAGGAGAGAGGGTATGCTTGTGATTATATCACACCATTAGATCTTGCCTGGTTTTGGATAGACTCAGGAAAATTAATGCACAGTTACATTTGATAAATTATTTGCAAGGCTTGGGGTACCATCCAGTGTTTCCTTGTGGCCTATAAACTCTTTAAATGCCAGATGCAGAGAAAGCCCTGGGGAAGTGCTGCTGCATTGGATTGTCCTTGTAAGTTCTAAGATCTGAATGTCTCAGAGCAGTATTCAAACCTTGTTTGAGCATGCCAGGGTCAATTCTTCACGGGCCTCTGACCTCTCTTTAGGATATAGTGAATGTGGTCATCTGGCAGTAGAATCCTTCCCACTGGGCATTAACCACCTGTCTGTGGATGACCCAACAGCATCCACCTCCAACAAAGCAATAAAGAGGAATTCAGAATCAGAAGGTTTGGGCTGGAGTACCAGCTCCATTACTTAATGCTTGTGGTATTGAACAAGCCCTTTGACCTCTTAAGTTAGTTCCATGTCACTAAGTTGAGAGAAATGACATTATTCTACCTGCCTCATGAAGTGGTTGTGATCCTGGAATGAAGTCAAGAGTTGAGCGAATTCTGAAGTAGAGAGCACTACTTTAGTCTTGAGCAAGCAGAAAATTTTCGTGGCTGTGAAAGAACTTAAGGAGTAAATATAACACAAGGGTTAAGAGCTTGTTTAACCTCTTCGACCTATTAGGACAGCAATTTTCAATCTTTTTTATCTCATGGCACACATAAAATAATTAGTAAAGGTCTGTGGTGCACCAAAAATCATATATTTTTGCTGATCTGATAAAAATAGGTATAAATTTCGATTTATTCACATTGGACATTATTGGGCATTGGCATTTTTTTTATTTGACAGGCTAAGAGAAAAGAGGTCAGTTCCCCTGACTAAATAGTCAGGTATTGCATATTTTTAAAAATCTTGTGGCACACTTGTTTAAAATCACTGTGTTAGATTGTTTGTGATATAGTTAGCACAACATAAACTTTACCTATTACCACAGTAAAGGTGTTAGTATAGTTTGTCATTAAAATGTGGGCTCTGGAGTCAGACTGATTATAACCTGTGAAAGCATATTTTTAGCTTCTGGGATCAGGCAAGATTGGGCTGGTTCAGGTTGGTATGGCCACAAATTGAAAGCATATTTTTAAGCTTTTATTTATTTATTTTTAAAGACAGAGGAAGGGAGGCAGAAAGAGGTGGAGAGAAACATCAATGTGTGGTTGCTTCTCATGTATTCCATACTGGGGACCTGGCCCACAACTCAGGCATGTGCCCTGACTGGGAATCGAACCAGCAACCTTTGCTCAATCCACTGAGCTATACTAGCCAGGTGAAAGGATATTTTTAAATAAAAGTAAAATCATAATTGTTCAAAATGAAATAGTTATTAAAGATTATATTTAGCTAATTAATTAATGAGGAAACCAATACAATGTTTCAAAGGAGAATTTTATAGGCAGCCAGAAATGTTAAAATGAAATTATACTGATGGATACAAGCAAGCTTTTAACACAGTGGGAAGAGAAATGAATTGTTTTCCCCTTCTGACAAAATCCATTTGCTTACCTATGGACAAGGATTATTTGCAATACTATGTTTTCTCAATTTGCAGAGTTGTGATTGAAACAAAATAATTCAAAGACATTTCCATTTATCCCCCTTAAACCATTCTCCACCTCCACCCACCACCACTCCACCCCCAGAAGCATCACACTGTTGTCCATATCTGTGAGTCCTTTTTCCTTTTTGTTCCATCCCTCCACCCCCTAACCACACCCCACCAGATTTGTCAGCCTGCTCTTTGTCTATGAGTCTGTATCTATTATGTGTGAGTTCAGTTTGTTCATTAGATTCCACATGAGAGTGAAATTATATGGTATTTATCTTGCCCTGACTGGCTTATTTAATTTAGCATAATTTTCTCTAGGTCCATCCATGATGTTGCAAAGGGTAAAATTTTCTTATTTTTTATGGCTGTATAGTATCCCATTGTGTAAATGTATCACAGTTGTTTTATCCACTCATTTACTGATGGGCACTTAGACTGCTTCCAAATCTTGGCTATTGTAAATAACACTGCTATGAACATAGGGGTACTCATGTTCTTTCAATTAGTATTTCAGGTTTCTTCACATAAATTCCCAAAAGTGGAATCACTGGGTCATAAGGCAGTTCCGTTTTTAAGTTTTTGAGGTATCTCCATACTGTTTTCCACAGTGGCTTCTCCAATCTTCATTCCCATCAACAGTACACTAGGGTTTGCTTTTCTCCACATCCTCATCAGTGCTTGCTGTTTGTTGATTTATTGATGATGGCCATTCTGACAGTGTGAGGTGATATCTCATTGTGGTTTTAATTTGCATTTCTCTGATGATTAGTGATGTTGAGAATATTTTCATATGTGTATTGGCCATCCATATGTCCTCTTTGGAGAAGTGTCTGCTCAGGTCTTTTGCCCATTTTTTAATTGGATTGTTTGTTTTTCTGATGTTCAGTTTCGTAAATTCTTTATAAGTTTTGGATATTAATCCCTCATTAGATGTATTGGTGAATATGTTCTCCCATTCTGTGGGTTGTCTTATGAAAACCTAAAATAAAGTGCTTAGAAAATATTAAAATTAATATAGAAAAGAGAGAAAATGACATTGTTTTGACCCTGACGCTGTGAACCAAAATTCCCATTTGCTAAAAACTGGTGGGAAGTACTACAATGCACAAACCTCCTATTTCTCTGGCAAAGGGGATTAGCCTGATCTAGATTATAGCCTACTGCTCAAGTTTGCATGAAATTCACATTTGACTCCTTTGTCCTGTGCTTTCAATAGATTTGCCACTTTAAGGAGCCATGTACCATCCTGATCTAGTTGGTTGTCAAGAGTGAAATCGGTATGACCTTCATTTCATTATCACTGAGTTTTTTGGCAAACGTCTTAGTATACAGTTCATTTTAGCTATATGTTTAGAACTCTTTCTAACCCCATGGATTATCTTTCTGTTTGCTTTTAAGCTACTTCCAATTTTTGAAAAAACTGTTCTAAAATTACAAGGACTTTTTCTACTCCATTATTCAGATTATTTCATTTCATGTGTTGGATATAGTATTGATTTAGGGGTACAATTGATGTGGTATCAAATTACAGCTGTGTAACATTCAAACTATGAGAATTTAGACCATTTACCAATAACTCTTTGGACCTTGTTTATTAATATATAAAATGAGGACAATAATATAAGCACTGATATGAAAAATAAATAAATAATACATGTAAAATCCCAGGCAATGTTGTGTGTAAAATCTATCAGGCTCAATGAAAAACATGGCTACCCTTGTCTTACATGCTATATTGTTCCATTTCGTTCATTTTAAAACTTTATAAATGTGGAATTATGCCATATATAATACTTTAAAAGTGACATTTATTTACCAAATATTGTTTCTAAGATTCCTCTATATTATTATATTTATATATAGTTCATTAATTTTTACTTCTGCATAATATTTCATTGTAAAAATATACCACAATTTGTTTACCATATATGAAAACTATCCAATATTCTCTAGGAAAATACAATTGCTAAATTATAGAGTATTTTGAATTGTAAAATTTAATACCAAATAGTACATAAATTTACATCAGCACTAGAATTATATTAGTGTTCTTGCTATTTCATATTTATACCATTACTTGTAATTATTGGACATTTTTCCCTCTAAAAAGTAGTGTACTAAATCAGTTTGAAGAAAGTTATAAAAATTGTTGTGACAAAATTAATAAGGACTCAAAGTTAGAGGAAAGATAGGAAGACTCAACATAATAAATATAATAATTTTCCATGAAGTTATCTATATATTTAATAAAATTTAAATAGGAATCTGAACATACTCAATATGGAATTTATCAAGATTTAAAACTTTTACATTTAAAAGAATATTTTAAAATTCATAGAAGTGCAAAAGCTCAAGAATAGACAAGCCACTGATGAGGAAGAAGAAACAGGAGAGGAAGGAAGGCCTTGCTCAGTGAGTAAGTCTCTCTCCATAGCTTGTTTATCAAAACAATCACAGCAATAGATTATTATCATACCTGCTCAAGGCTATGAAATACCAGTTGTCACAGATAAACATTAGCCAAAAATTTAAAAGGAAGATCTGGGAAACAAGATATTAAAAGGGGCTTTAAAGAGCAATAATGTTTTTAGGGATTTAGAAGTCCTCTTACATGTGCACAGTAGACCTGAGAGGACCCCAATTGCTTCTGGTCATCTCAAAATTCTTTCACAAGCTGGAAATAAAGGCTAAAACAGACTTTTAAACTGCTTGAGCATTGAAGGCATGAGTCAACAAATGTACAAAGTGTGTTTGAAAGGAATAAACTCTCAACCAAGAATCTTAATATCCATCAAAACTTTTAAAAATGAAAAAAAGATGTTCTCAGATAAACAAAATTGGTAGAATTCTCCATTACTAGACCTGCTCAACAAATAATACTTAAAGGATTCCTTCGGGCTGAAATGAAAGGACCTACAGAAACACTCAAACCCACACGAAGAAATATACAATAAAATTCCATCCAGTGAGAGCAAATCATTGCACCCTTCACAATAAAAGAGGTTCAGTTTACAAACTGGGTCATCCCCTGAGATTGAGTACTATGGATTAGTCACAGCCCGTTCTGAACAATTTAAGCCCCCAATCCTGGGACAAGTCAGATTTGGTGAAGAAAATTTCCTGTTGTTAAGCTTAATCACAGTTTTTGTTTTCATGAACATTTTCTCATAAAATCACAAAGTAAGAATAAAGGAAATAAAGATTGCTGATATCCTGAATTCTTCTTTATCCATTTACTGAGAGCTTCCATAGTAGATTTTGGCTGAGCATTAACATGAAATTTGAATATTCTTTCAACCTGACAGTTTTATACATATTCTTTTTCTTTATACTTCCTTGTCCTTTGTCACCAGTCCTCTAGTCTTCAAAGTCCCTGTGTCTTCTAAGACCCTAACCACCTGACCAAAATATAGGAAATTGTCCATATTTGCAGCCCAAGGGACAAGCAATGCAGGTTGAAGTTCTAGCCACTGGGACAATTTCCATCCTCTACTGTAAAAACAGGGCCCTCTCCATTTGCAGTTGTAGTACTAAAGCAGTCCATTCCCCACATATATTAGCATGTGGGGCAGAGCTACCTGTAAAGCTGGATCGACTAGCCACAGTGAACTCCCATGGTATTCATATACATATATATTAATTCATATTCATATATTTATATGAATGATGAGATTTATTGGAACATGATTATGGAGGCTAAGAAGCCCCACAATTTTCTGTTGCAAACTTGATACTCAGGAAAGGCAGTGGTGTAGTTCCAGTCTGAGTACAAAGGCCTAAGACTCAGGAGTGTTGATGGTTTAAGGTCTGGTCTAAGGGCAGAAAAGATTTATATCTCATATCAAGCTGTGAGACAGAGAGAGAAAATTCAACCTTTTCATTTTTACCAAACCATCAATGAATTGGATAATACCCACCCATTTGGGGGAGGGAAATCCATCTTACTCAGTCCACCAATTTAAATGCTAATGTGTTTCAGAAACACCCTCACAGGTACATTCAGAAATATTACTTAAGCATATACCTGGGCATCCCATTGTGCAGTCAAGATCACTCATAAAATTAATCATCATACTTCTGACCTCAGAAACTATGAGATAATAAGTTTTTGTTTTAAACTACTGTATTTGTGGTAACTTGTTATTCAACAATTAAAAACCAACATACTGTATAAGCCACTTCTGTTTGAAGGTTGGGTGCTGTTTAGCTTGGTGGCTCAGGTCAAACCCAGTTTATGTTGGCAAAATACAGACAGCATAGGCACCTGGTGTTCCCAAATCAGGCACTCTTGAAAGAAGGGCAGTTACTTACATAATGTTATTGGCATACTCTTAGTAGTTTCTTCTATAATTTTGGTACAGGGACTTGTCATAGACTTTAAAGGGCTTCTGCTCTTTCACAACATTTTAAGCAGCATTGTATCTCAGATAACACAATTGTCAGAAGAGCTGCTTGTTTTATAGCCTTAATTAGCTGTTTAATTATAACCTTAATTATTCCTTTTCATTGTACCTCTCTCAAATTTGGAAATCTTGTGAATCACCAGATAAACCTATCAGAGAAGCACTTCCAAATGCAGCATATGTGGCCTCCAACACCCAGGGCCAATACTGTGATCAAACGTTTGCCCTGATTGTAACAGTTGTAGAGTTGCATCTCTGATTTAATGTTCAACGCTATACCAGATCACTTATGCTAAGCACAGGGCAAGTGTAGAAACCTGAGATCTGAGATGGCAATACCTGAGGAGAAAAATAACTGTGATAACTTGGAAGCTACAAAGCATCCTCGACATCCTTCAGTAGGAGAAGCAGACCCTGTCTTCTAATAAGAAGAACCAAAAAAAAAAAATTAGGATGAACCAAATCTCCCCTTTATGAAAATATTTCAATGACATCACCTGTAAGAGTTGCTTTTCCAGGGGATAATAATTCTTGTCCAGATCTGCAACATCTCCTCCCTTCAATACCTCTAGGATCATAATTACACTTAGATACCAGTACATCCCAGAAAGAAAAGTAAAAGCCCTAATTCAAGGAAAAATATCCTATAATGAAAGAGTGTCAGGACTTTGCTAATTTGTTTCAAGAGCAATCTAGAGACCATGATAGGAGTGAATTCTGAAAGTATTTCATCAAGAAGGAAAAATAAAACTAAATCTTGACAAATTATTATAAGAAAACTTCACATGGGACTGATACAAGACCTAATACAGTAGTTGTGGGGGGGAGGGCATGATTTATTCCACTAAACTTTCTTTCCAAAGATTCCCTGAGAATCCTGGAATAAATGTTTTCAGATAGGGTGACCTTATTATGTAAGTTAAGTGGATTCAAGGATGCAAAGGTGAACTATATCAGATCTTGTAGTAAAGCACCTAGATTTTCCTGCAGAATTTTGGTATTCATTCTTCCAACTTTCAAGAGTGTTGCCTCTTGAGGGCTGAGTTTTTCCCCAGAAATTGCTCTTAGGTGAAGAGAGCTGCCTTCACAAAGTTTTATCCCCCACCTTGGAGACTGACTGGGTCCAGTGACTCATCTATGTGGAGACAAAAAGGCCCACCCTCCTGCTTACTTCAGAACATATGTGACTCATTCTGCTTCTGGACACCCTGTAAAAATGACTGAGGCTTTTTTTGCAACTACATTACAATTCAACTCTCTCTGCCCAAAATTGCTTACAGGTGTTGCTTCTGATACCACTCTCTAATAAATTTTCTGTACATAAATATCCATCTTAGAGATTGTTTCCTAGTAACTTCACCTAAAAAATAGACCTAGAAAAGTAACAGTACATTATAAGGAGCCCTTATATTGTTTCTTAAGTTGCAGCTACTGTTCCAGATTTAGTAAATTTACTGAAACAGTTTAAAATAACCCCTTGTATTTAGTATGCAGCCATGTAATTAGAACATGTCTCCCCTCTATTCCAATATGCAGGGAATAGCAACCACAGTTTTCTTTTACTTCAAAAGGATAGTACTATACTTTCACCATTTTGCTTTAAACCATGACAACTTCAGTTTTATTCCATAAATTAGAGTACAAAGACTTTGGCTATGTTATTATGCCACAGGGCATGCTGGTCCATTGCACTGATGATATGCTGATAAGGCTAACTGGCCAGGAAATAGCAAGGACCGTTGACTTGTGAAGACATACATGTGTAAGAGAATGGGTGATCGATCAGATGAAAATTTAAGGGTCATCCAAGTCAGTGAGGTTTTTAGAGGTCACTAATCTCAGATGGGTTATTTTTCTTTGTACTTATCATGGTCTGTCAAGAAATCATGAAACCCTCAAATATTGGTATTAAGCATCTATTTAGAAAGGTGAGGATGAAATTAGAAATATCAACAAGGGTTGGTGACATGCCCTTGGGCTAGCAAAGTTGGGAAGTCATTTCCCTCCCTAGACTGAAAGAACCTAGGTGCACGCCATGTGCTCTTACAGTTTGCTTGTATCCTTAGGCCTTGTCATGCATGATTCCAGATATACCAATTTAATATTTTTGATTGCTTGCTTGGATACCTAAACTTCAGGTTCAGTGGAGGTCTGACAGAATTCAGCTCACCGTAGACATGTTGGCAGCATGATCATTAGATGTCCTGCTCAAATTTGGCACTCTTCTGTTTGGCTTGACAATTGTATCAGAGAAATATTCCTCACTTGAATATGCTAGCTATAAAATCCAAAGATTCCTGTCTATCAGACCTTGTGCTTGCTTCTTAGTAATGAGAGGTATAAAACATATTTTGCCCTTTATGGTGGAATGAATCATCTCAGGATATCCCAGATTTGGGGGCATGCAAATTTCACTGATGTGGCAGGTCCCTGAATCTTTGTATTGTTTATCTCCCGACTTCTGCTCTCTGTCCATCTTATCAAGGCCTCCAAAACATTTGCCACTTTTTGCTCACCACGACAATTAGCACGATTTCATTATGATGTTGTATATGAAGTTCATAAGGCCAAGATATCTTCAGATTATGCCAGAGAGTTGGAGAATTAACCCAGCCCTGGGGCAAGACCATAGAGGCATAATGCTTTTTTATCATGAGATTGCAAAACTCTTTTGCTTCTCCTTTTGGATAAGAATAAAAAGTAGTGCATTCAGGCTTCCGGTCAAGATGGAGGCATAGGCAGACATAACTTGCCTCATTGCACAACTGTAAGAAGGAGCACAACTAATTTAAAAATGAAAAGCACCCAGAACTGCCAGAAAACTACCCAGAAAAACACCCAGAACTGTACGAAAGTCTGACAACCAAGGATTTAAAGAAGCTATATTCATCTAGACAGGTAGGAAAGGTGGAGATGGGGAGTCAGGGAAGAGAGGACTTGGTGTGGTGGCAGTGAGCCAGGGGCGGAGAGGAAGAGAGGCAGAGAGCAGAGAGTCATGGAGGCCGCAGTGGCTGGCAGAATGGGCTAGGCTTCACATGTGGTGGGTAAAAATCAGAGAGACACCTTGTGAGCAAGAAAGCCCAGCTGTACGCAAGACCACGCAACCAAGGCTTCCAGCTCTGGGAATAAGAAAGCCTCATAACTTCTGGCTATAAACTCAGTGGGGGCTGGGGCACAGAAGAAATTGCCAGCTTCTCAGGAGAGCCTGGAAGGTATGAAAAATATCATACCTTTTTAAAAAGAAATTCATATGGTTGTTAAAAACAAGAGAGCAAGAATGAGGTCACTTATGCTAAGCTCCCCATTATCAAACTAGATTTAGTTTAATTATACCTTAGTTTCACCTTTCCCAGAAATAAAATTTTGAGCCAGTTGACTAGGAATCGTTTCATTATTACTATGAGTTAATCTGCCTGATGGACCCTGGCATTCCTAAAGGAAAGTGACATTGCAATAACCAGTCTGCATTTTATGTCCAGTGTAACTCCCTTGTTCCTGCTTCCTTCTGCTTATAGAAGTTTTCATTTTGTATACCCCCTTGGAGCTCCTTTCTATCTGCTTGACTGGATGCTGTCTGATTTATGAATCACTGCATAATGCTAATAAGATCTTTAAAATTTTCTCAGCTGAATTTGTTTTATAACACAGTTGCGTTATAACAAGTTCATGTGATTTTCAGCTATGTTAGTTCTGTAGGTGTAAAATATTCTCTTAAGACAAGCATAGAAACTTCTCTGGTTCTCTTGCTGTGCTGTATTCAGAGAAGTTTAAAATCTTAAGCATAACCTCGTCTTTCTTCAGCAGAGTTAGAAGGAGCAGGTCACCATAGTACAGCACTGTGCATGCCTTCCCCACTGCCCTAAGACAACATCCACACTGTCCTCCAAGACCTTGTCTTCAATGAATGCAAATGATAAAGAAATGCTTCCAGCATTGCATGAAATGAGCTATCAGGATCCCACCTTCCCATTCTAATAATTTTTTGTTTGTTTGTTTTAACCAGGCCAGAGAAGCAAAATCAGCTTCTCCTTTCAAAAAAGGCTTGTTCCTTATAGACATTCCTGTTAACAGTTAGTGAGCAGGTTGAAGACCTCAGTTCGAAGTCACAGAATCCACTGTCTAGTTTGATGTTCAATAGCTGCTAGCATCATTGGGAGAGGAAAAATGTGCTTCGGGACAACTGTGCACAAAGAATGCCTAAACCCCTGCCCCCCACCGTAGACTGGACTTATGACAAACTGCTGCTCCTACTGCAGTAGCTTTCCTCTGTTGCCACCATAAATGGTAGTCACTGGGTGCCAGGACTCAAATGCAATTAGCATTGATGCCAATTTTGTATCAGTGGCTGGACTTCGCCAGCCTAAAAGACAGATATCTTGCCACCACCGTTATCCATAAATAGAGTGTAAGCAGGACCAACTTCCTCCCTTTGCTCTCTTCCAACTCAAGCCCCATACTAATGCACCTGACTGGAGAAGCTCAAGTTTACTCATGCTACAGTTACAAGGGGTACGGGTTGAATTATGTCTGACATAAAAGGTAGATATCATAGCACAGGAATGTAGTCTTCTTTAAAGGATGAGGCATATACTGAAAGATTAAAAAAATAAAATAATATATTACATCTTTACAATAAGAAAAACATTCATAATATGGTGATAGTAGTAAAAAAACAGGTATACCATTAATTTATTTGCTTATTTTTATATTTATTGTTTGTTTCTTCTATCTATAGTATAATCTTCATGAGGCCTAAGAGAACCATTTTCATTGATGTATCTGCTAGCTCCAGCTAGGACAGCCTAAACCTAAAAATATTCAGCAAATAGTTCTTTATTGGATTAAGAAATAAATGAATAAACACTATCTACCTAAGTTTCTTGATATATGGCCTGCCATGTGGCACACCAATGAGTACAAGCTTTACTATTTCTTTACAGTGGAAAACCTTGTATTTAGTATTATATATTAAGTATATATTATATCTGCTGTATATTTATTATATTATTATTTTGAAGTAGAACAAATACTATTCTTTTACTTTTAGTAAAACTTGACTGAGACTACCTACATGATTTTGGTGTTACAAATGCAAATTCCACAGTAAAAATTCTGTATTGAAAGTATGGTTTTATCCTCTACCAGTTAGGTGGCCCTGAGCAAGTTATTGTACTTCTCTGTGCCTCAGTTTTCTTATCTATAAAATAGGGATAATCACAGTAATAATAATAATGTCTACTTAATAAAATTGTGGTGATTTTTAAAAATTAAACTTAAAGATCTTAAAACTATGTCACATGGTAGGCATTCAATTGCTATTTGTTATTTTTACAAATGGCCAAGTCATTCAATGATCACATAGGAGATGTGGTTCCAGATTTTGCAGGGTCCTTGCTTCTCTGGCTGGGTTTTTCTTCCCTAGCATTTTTTTTAAATGCCTGTAATGCACCAAGATTCATTAATAAATCTGTAAGTGAAGTTACCAAGTCTTCCTGGTACATTATCCAACACATTTAGCAAAATGATTTTCATCTTTACCTTAAACATGCTCAGATAAAAGAGTCTCGTATAGCAAGTCCTTGCTCTATCAATGCTAGTTAAATATAAGAATTTGTAAGTGTTCTGAGGGAATGTTTGGTTTGGTATAAGATAAGGAAATGAGCATGGGTTTTTCTGAAACTAAGATATCTCATACAAAGGTGAATAAGGAAAAAATAAATACAAAAATAATAAGGATAAATAATGACTCAGAAAGAGCACTAAGGAAACATTCAGGAAAGGTAGCAACGTGTCCCTGCACAGGCTGGTAACAAGGAAAGTGTATAGGTTGAGTACAGGGTGGGGAAGTGTTTGTTAAAGGAGGATGAAAAAAATGAGAATGGTGTTTTTGATACCAATGTGATGTTTAGAGAACATGTGCCTCAGTATTTTGCAAAAATCTAATTACACACGCCCAATTATACATGTATAAATGGACAGCAGATTTGAACAGAATTTTATGAAAACTTCTTCAAATACATATACTTTATGGCTGCTAGGTCTTATTTTAGGGATCAAATGTAGGCAAGTAAATGCCAAGAAAAAGAGATGTCAAATATTTCTTTTGGGGGAGGCAGATATAGACTAGTGGTTTTGAGTGTAGGCTCTGGGGCCAAATGACTTGGGTTTTTATATCAGCTTTTATATTTATAATGTTGAGTAAGTGATCTTCATTTATTATCTCAAAAATGATGATGATGTGGACATGTGAGTTGGGAAAATAAGAGGTATACTTTTTGAAAAGCATTTAAGATATTGCTTGTCAATAGTAACTGCTCAACACATGTTAATTCTTATAATTATTTCCAAACAAAATGTAAACCTCTTTCAAACTTCCTCTGGACTTGCAATAATTCTGACAAGTAGTATATTGTCAGTTTTTAAAGTATTCTCCAATATAAAATGAAATTCAATTGACTCCATTTGTCCATGAGAATTATACAACCACTTTCACTGAAACATGTGGTACACTTAGGTAGGGAAGGAATCTTCTGTTGAGTGAGCTCAGAAAACCGGTCTTTTCTTGGCCCCTAACCTTCCACCCATCCATGTGAAGACATTGTTGCTTGTCACTATAACCCATTTTCACATCCTAAATGTCCAGTGCTTGCAGTTTGGCTGGGCTTCTATAACTTTATAACTTTGAATTTTAAGTCCAGCCTTACAGATTCCAAATTGACCTACTTGATTTTGAATAGGTGAAACAAAAGTCACTAACAATAATTGTGTGAGTCTACTATACCTGGACCTCTCTTCTGCTGCATTGAATATATGTCCAGTACCAATAGCACTATCTTAATTTCTGTATTTTTATAGTAAAATTGAGATCTGAAATGTAATTCCTCAAAATTTTTTCTAATTTTTAAAGAAAGTTATGGCTGTCCTTGGCCTTTTGCATTTCCATTTAACTTTCAGCATACACTTGTAATTTTCATTTTAAAATTTCCACTGGACTTTTTATAAGTATTAAAGTAAATCAATTGCTTATTTTGGTGGAAAATATCATCCTAAAAATAATGAGTTTTCCAGTTAGTGAATATAGATATATTTCTCCATCATTTAGGTCTCCTTCAATTTAACTTAGTAATATTTTATATTCTTTAATGCGAATGTTTGTACATCTTTTGTTAACTTTACTACTGCATATTTTAGTATTTTGATATTATGCCATATGTTTTAAAATTACTACATTTTTATTTTATCTTTCAATTATATGTTGCCAGTGTGTACAATGAAATTGCATTAAAAATTGAGTTTGTATCTTATGGTCCTGTTAAATTGATGTATTAGTTCTAGGATTGTGTGTGTATTAAGATTTTCTATGGACATAATTGCATTACCTTCAAATAAAGATGTTTGTTTCTTTCCAATACTTATAGTTTTTATTATTTTTTATTACCATGTTGCACTTGGTAGCACCTCTAGTACAATATTGAAAAGATATGAAAGAGGGAAAATTGGTCATTAATTAACAATTAAGTATGAGTTTTATGTAGGTCTTTTTAGGGACATGTTATCAAGATGATTAAGATCTCTTCTATTTTGAATTTAAGAATTTTTATCATACAAGGGTGTTGAATTACACTGAGTGATTTATTTATATCTACTAAAATAACCATATTTCCTCTTTATTTTGTTAATCTGATAAATTGTATTAATTAATTTTAAAATGTTGAACCATTCTTGCAGTCCTGAAAAGTATCCTACTTGTTCACATAGTATTTTTTAATATATTTCTGGATTATACATGCACATAGGTTGTTGAAGGTTGATACATCTATATTATATATGTGTTCATGAATTATACTGATTTGTCATTTTCTTTTCTTGTGATGATCTTACCAGGTTTTTGCATCAGGTTTGAACTGGTTTCATAAAATGAGATGAGTTGTGTTTCCTCTTCTGTTTTCCAAAAGTATTTGTGTAGGTTTGATGTTTTTCCCCTGAAACTTTTGATAGAATTCAGCTATAAAATCATTTGAACCTACAATTTATATGTGGTAAGGATTTTAAATAATGAATTCAATTTCTTTAACAGAGATAGGGTCATTTAAATACTCTGCTTCTTTTTTTTTAATTTAAGATTTTTTTTTTAATTTTAGATTTTATTTATTTATTTTTAGAGGGTAAGGGAAGGAGAAAGGGAGAGAAATATCAATGTATGGTTGCCTCTCCTGTGTCCCCTGCTGGGAACTGGCCTGCAACTCAGGCATGTGCCCTGACTGGGAATTGAACCATGGTTGTTTGGTTCGCAGGCCCACGCTCAATCCACTGAGCTACACCAGCCAGGTACTCTGCTTCTTCTTAAATCAACTTTACTAATTTGTGTTCTTCAATATTTTTTTTTTCATTTTGTGTAAGTTGTCAAATTTATAGTATGTCAAATTTATAGTATGGGTTATACACATAATATAACCCATGTGTTCTACAGGCATTAGAAAATCTAGTCTCTAGTAATTTGTGTTTTTCTTCTTTGGGGGAATCAATTATGCTAAAAGTTTTTCATATTTCTAAAATCTTTTCAATGACCTAACTTTTGTCTTTGTAGGTTTTCTTCATTATGGGTATGTTTTCTATATCATAATTTCTTCTCTTACTGCCACTATTTCCTTTTTATTTACTTTAGTTTTTGTTTGCTTTTGGGGGCTTCTTGAGATAGAAGCCCACACCATTCGGTCTTTTATAATACAAGCATTTAGTGTTATAATTTTTCTGCTAAGCACTATTTTAGTCAAATTCCACAAAATTTCCAATATTGTTCAATTCAAGATATTGTTTGATTTTCCTTGTTATTTTCTTCTGCACTACATGTGACTTAGAAATATGTATTACTTCAGTTTCAAATATTTAGGGGTTTTCTAGATAGTTTGCTATTATTGGTTTCACCTGGATTTCACTGCAGTTATAGAACATATTCTAAATTATTTCAATGTTTTAAAATGTATTGAGGCTCTTTTACAGTACAGCATATGATCAATCTCAGTGAAATGTTTGTATTTACTTAAAGATGTTATATATTTTGCTTTATAAATGTCCATTAGATCAGGTTTGATAGAGTTTAATATTTTATATATTATGGTTTTCTTCCCATATTCTATCTATTACTGAAAGGAATGTTCAAATCTTGAATTAGGAATATGTATTTTTACATTTCTTGGTTACTACCAATATTTGCTTTACTTACTTTGCAGAACTGTTATTAAATGTATACTTATTCATAGTTGCTATTTTCTTGAGGAATTGACTCTATCGTTATGAAATATCCCTTATTAATTTCTATTGATATTCTGTCTTGAAGTCTACTTTCTCTGAGAGTAATATAGCCACAGCAGCATTCTTATACTTACTAATGGAATGGTATATCTTTTTAATTATCCTTGTGGTTTTAAAGTGTTGTGTCTTTATATTTATAATTCTTGTGAATAGCATACTGTTGGTTCTTTTCTTTTTTCCTATCGGTTATCTCTGACTTTTACTGTGGTACTTACTCAACATATTGTTACTATAATAATTAATGAGTTCAACTTTTTTCTTAAGTTCCATGTATTCTTCCTTTGTTTCTCCTCTGCATTTTTTTTGTTAGTTGCAGTTTTATTTAGTATTGTACATTATCTCTTTTTATTGGAGTTTTCTGTTTGTTTTAATTCTCACTTGAGGATACTGATTTATTGATTTGAGAAATAGAGGTGGAAGCGGTAAGAGAGAGAGAAAGAGAGAGAGAGAACAATGAGAGAGAAACATTGATTGTTGCCTCCCACACATGCCCCAACCAGGGATTGAGCACACAACCTGACTGGGAATCAAACATGGAATCTTTTGGTGGATGGGCCAATGCTACAACCAACTGAGACACCTGGCCAGGGCAAAATTTATTTTTAAAAATGATTTCACTGAGGATTATTATATGCATCCTTAACATGATATTCTACCTTGAATTAACACCACACACACAGACACACACACAGAGTATATATAACAGTATAATTTATTTCCCAATCTTTTGTGTTATCATTTTCATATATTTTATTTCTTTATTTTTTAAAATATTTTATTTCTTTATTTTTAGAGAGAGGGATAGGGAAGGAGAAAGAGAGGGAGAGAAATATCAGTGTGTGGTTGCCTCTCATGTTTCCCCTACTGGGGACTTGGCCTGCAACCCAGGCATGTGCCCTCACTGGGAATTGAACCAGTGACCCTCTGCTTCACAGGCCCATGCTCAATCCACTGAGCCATGCCAGCCAGGGTGTATATTTTATTTCTTAAGAAAACAAAGTATTTTATTACTATTTCTATTTTTGCTTTAAATAGTTATTTGATTTTAAAAAATAATGGATGGTAAAAGAAGTATTTTATATTTACTCCATATATACTATTTCCTGTCCTTTATATTTCTTCATATAGATTGACAATTATATCTGGCAATAATTTCTTTTAGCTTGAATGACTTTGTTTAGTTTTTCTTGTACTTAGGATCCTTGGAGTCAAATTTTTAACTTTTAATTTAATTGGAAAAAAATCTTCATTTGCCTCCATTTTGTAAGGATATTTTCATTAAACATAGAATTCTTGGTTGACACTTTGTCCTTACAGCACTTTGAAAATACAATTCAATTGTTTTTTGTACTCCATGATTTCTGATGATGTCAGCCACACTTTTACTGTTTTTCCTCTCTATTTAATGTCTTTTTTCTATGTATTTCCTTTTTGTTTTTATTTCCTTTTAAGAACTTTTCCTTGTCATTAATTTCAAATATTTTTATTATGATTGTCTTCTATATATGTTTTTCTTTTCTTTTTTTGCTGATTGAATTTCATTGACATTTTTGAATTTCTATGTTGTTTTTTTGACCCCATTAAAAAATTTTTAGCCAGTTATTCCTTTAGATATTTTTTTCTACTTTTTGCTCCCCTCCTTCCTTTTCTGTAACTTTTTTCTGACTGTGTGGAGGGGGAATGGAGTGGGTAGAAGTGGAAGAAGGTATAGGGAGGATAAATGGTGATGGAAAAAAATAAAATTAAAAAATAAATTAAAAAGACATCTGTTTTAGCTTTAAAAAAAACAGACAAAAAAGAAAATGAATGGAAGATTCCATTAGGTTCAAAGATCTTCAGTGTTAAATGTGTATTATATATCTTATGAGACAAAGTGATAAAGTAATATACAATCTATTCACTCTGCATTTTGGTGCAACTTCCGGGAGTCTTTCCCTAATAATGAGTCCCTATAAAATTAATTCTATCTCTGGGACTACAAGATTACCTCCTTTGAATAATGGAGTTATTAAATTAATCCAGGCACCACAAATAAGGTCAGGCAACCTATTAAGGTCAGAGATAAGGATCAGCCATATCTTGGTCTGAAATCTCTAAACATTAAGAAACTCACCATGTTGAGAAAGCACCCCCTAAAATTTTATAGAAAAGTAATTCCCAAATTGTGTGGAATGCCATATTTATTTATTTATTTTTAAAATTTTATTTATTTATCTTTAGAGGGGAAGGGAAGGAGAGAGGGAGAGAAATATCAATGTATGGTTGCCTCTCGTGCATCCCCTGCTGGGAACTGGCCTCCAACCCAGGCATGTGCCCTGACTGGGAATCAAACTGTGATCCTTTGTTTCCTAGGCCCATGCTCAATCCACTGAGCTACACCAGCCAGGGCATAATTACTTTTTTAAAAGGTAAATATATTTCAATGGTGGGAAGACTAAAACTAAATATAGAAATATTTGTGAGATCTAATCTGTGGTATTAATATTTTTGAATTAAGGAATCTGTGCCTAATTGATACTTTATGTATCTATTGATATATTGTTTAAGATTTTAAACTTCTAGAGGCAACAGATTAGCTTTATAATTTTAATATAAAATGAATATCTAAGCAATGAAAATAGTCCCATAATTTTTAAAGACATCTTATTAAGATTACAAATAGCAATGGAGAGTTCAAGAGAATTTAAATTTCTCAATAATTATAAGTTCAATTAATTAAATGTGGACTAATCTTAAAATTTAGAGAAATAACTGTTTGAAACCTGCAACTGTAGTTACAAAGTAAACTTCAGAATAGGTTTTCCATGTATAATACTGCCCTGTAGGGCAGCTAAATGTGAACTAATTTAATAAGAACTAATCTCTTGCTAAACTTTCTGCCTGTTTGACTTTCCATTTGGCTCTTTTTCAAATCCTCCTAAAAAATGCTTTCAGGGCTGGGGATGGAACTGCAGGGGTTGGGAGTTGGGGGTTGGGGGTTTAGGACAGAGTGAAGACTTAACAAATGTGTAAGCACTGTCAGGCTTTAGGCTAGGAGAGAATCAGAGAACCCTTTGGTGAGTCTTTGGAACCCTGAACACAATTTGGAGAGCACCAGCTTTTAGCCCTAGTACATACTGTACCCTTACACCATGGGGATCCAGTCCCCAGTGTTTGCTCTTGTTATCTTCAATGATAAGAAATTAAGACAGGAGTGTGCTCCGCTCTCAAAACCAGGGTGAGGGCTTGTTTCTGAGATTGTTTTTTGTTAGTCCTTGTTTGATGGGGTTTTGCCTTTCCCTAAGGGCAAATTCCCTGGCACAATGGCCTACTCCCTTCTCTATGCAGATGCTTTAGCTGGCAAAAGAACTGAGGGAGAAATTTGAGATTGGCTTTATGGGTGAGGTTCCTGTTTGTTGAAAGCCACCTCCTATCTTTCCCCTCTGAAGCCACCAAAGAAAACTCTGAAAATCCTGGAGTGACCCTTAATTAAGGCAGCTCAGGGAGGAGTCACACCATAGCTAAAATAGAGCTCCTTTCTTTTTTTGTGTGGCAAATATAGTGTGACTGAGAGCTTTCATGGACTAATCAGTATTCCCTGGTTTGATCTATCATCTGGGTAAAGTGAAACAATATTTCCTCTGTTCCTTTTAGACAAGAGGTCAGATTTTGAGCAAATGGTTCTGTTACCTCTAGTAGCTCTAGTTCTGATACAGGCCATCATCTTCAAATGACTCTTCTCCTCCCTAGGGGGTAAGGGCGTGGTAAAAGGCACGAGTGGTCCCTGAGAAATGATGGCCAGGGGAAAGTCCTCTGAAGTTATCCAGCCCCTGGTTGCTGTAC
>PVKM010018747.1:0-24789 GCA_004027735.1 Carollia perspicillata | reverse complement strand
AACTTGACCTTATCTGAGAAGCACTTCATCTGCCTTTCCATTCTAAATGAAAGCTTTGCTGGATAGAGCAGTCTTGGATGTAGGTCCTTGTGTTTCATGACTTGGAATACTTCTTTCCAGCCCCTTCTTGCCTGTAAGATCTCTTTTGAGAAATCAGCTGACAGTCTGATGGGAACTCCTTTGTAGGTGACTGTCCCCTTATCTCTTGCTGCTTCTAGGATTCTCTCCTTCATTTTAATCTTGGCTAATGTAACTATGATGTGCCTTGGTGTGTTCCTCCTTGGATCCACCTTCTTTGGGACTCTCTGATCTTCCTGGACTTCCTGGAAGTCTATTTCCTTTGCCAGATTGGGGAAATTCTCCTTCATTATTTGTTCAAATAAGTTTTCCTCTTGTTGCTTTTCCTCTTCCCCTTATGGTACTCCTATAATTCTGATGTTGGAACGTTTAAAGATGTCCTGGAGGTTCCTAAGCATCTCCTCATTTTTTTGAATTCTTGTTTCTTCATTCTTTTCTGTTTGGTTGTTTCTTTCTTCCTTCTGGTCCACTCCATTGATTTGAGTCCCAGTTTTCTTCCCGTCACTACTGGTTCCCTGTGCATTTTCCTTCATTTCACTTATGAACGCCTTCATTTTTTCATCTAATTTGCGACCAAATTCAACCAATTCTGTGAGCATCCTGATCACCAGTGTTTTGAACTGTGCATCTGATAGGTTGGCTATCTCTTGCTTGCTTATAAGTATTGGCTCTGGGGCTCTGAGCTTTTCTTCTGTTTGAGTCATTTTTGGTCAGGTGGTGCCTGTTACGTATGAGCAGCAGAGCCTTAGCTGTTCACCAGGGCGGGCCAACCCATTCGCAGGGTTGTAATGCTGTCTGTGGGGGCAGAGTCAGAGACGGAACAATGGCACCTGTTCTGAGCTCTCTCAGATTTGTGTCCCCTCTGCTGCCTCCCACGAGCAAACTGGGCCCACCTCACACTGGTTCCCAGGTGGGAGGGCCTATGCACACTCTGTGATCTTGCGGATCTCCCCGGCGACCTCTCCTGTGAGGCTGGGAGCCTCTCCCGGCACCTTTTCAATTGGTGTTTTTAGGCTTTATTTCCTGTCGTTGGGTCCCTGGGCTGTGCGGTCCGTCTTTCTGCCCGCTCTTGCCTAGTTTATCTGCATGCAAATGTGTGTTTGTGGTCCGCCAACTGCCCTGCGTGCCTTGTGTGCTCTGCTCCTCTCCTCCCCGCGTCTGGGGTCTGCAAACTCCGCGCCACCTACGTCGCCTGGTGCTCCCGAGCCTGGAAGCCACCACGTTTTCCTGCTGTTTCCTCTCCACCCGCTGCCGACTCTGCCCCTCTTCCTGGTCTGGTTGAATGGTTGTCGAATTTCTGTAGTTCAATTTTCTGTGTTATGGTTGTGTTATTGTTTGTAAATATTTGTTGTCCTTAATCTTGGTTGTGAGAGGAGGTACAGTATTTCCACCTACGCCTCCATCTTGGCCGAAAGTCCTGTGGCTTGTCTTTTTACTTTCTTTTTTAAATTTAATTTTGTTTTGTTTTATTGTTCAAGTACAGTTTTCTGTTATTTACTCCCATCCCAGCCCACCCCGCCAGTGCTCCCCACCTCCCTCCCATTTCCATCTTCCCTAGTTTTTGTCCATGTGTCCTTTATACTTGTTCCTGTAAACCCTTCCCTTGAAATTCCCTCCCCTCTCCCCTCTGGTCACTGTCAGCCTGTTTTCTGTTCCAGTGCCTTTGTTTATGTTTTTCTTGTTTGTTTGTTTTGTTGTTTAGGTTCCTGTTAAAGGTGAGATCATGTGGTATTTGTCTTTCACCACCTGGCTTATTTCACTTAGCATAATGCTCTCCAGTTCCATCTATGCAGTCACAAAGGGTAGGAGTTCCTTCTTTCTTTCTGCTGCGTAGCATTTTATTGTGTAAATGTACCATGGTTTCTTGATACACTCATTTACTGATGGGCATCTAGGTTGCTTTCAGCACTTGGCTGTTGTAAATTGTGCTGCTATAAACATTGGGGTGCATAGGTTCTTTTGGATTGGTGTTTCAGGGTTCTTAAGATACGGTCCTAGCAGTGGAATTGCTGGGTCAAAAGGCACATCCATTTTTAGTTTTCTGAGAAATTCCATACTGTTTTCCATAGTGGTTGTACCAGTCTGCACTCCCACCAACAGTGAACTAGGGTCCCCTTTTCTCCACAACCTCTCCAACACTTGTTGTTTGTTGCTTTGTTTATGATGGCCATTTTTATCGGTGTAAACTGGTATCTCATTGTGGTTTTAATTTGCATTTCTCTGATGGCTAGCAATATTGATCATCTTTTCATGTGTCTCTGAATCCTCTGTATGTCCTCCTTGGAGAAATGTCTGTCCAAGTCCTTTGCCCATTTTTTAATTGGGTTGCTTGTCTTCTTAGAATAGAGTTGTGTAAGTTCTTTATATATTTTGGAGATTAAACCCTTGTCTGAGGTATCATTGGCAAATATGTTTTCCCATATAGTTGTCTCTTTTTATTTTAATGCTGTTTTCTTTAGCTGTGCAGAAATTTTTTATATTAATGAGATCCCATTTGTTTATTCTTTCCTTTATATCCCTTGCTGTAGGGGACATATCAGTAAAAATGTTGCTGCATGAAATATCTGAGATTTTTCTGCCGGTGTTCTTGTCTAGGACTTCAGTGGTGTCACAGCTTACATTTAAATCTTTTATCCTCCTTGAATTTATTTTTGTGTATGGTGTAAGTTGGTGCTCGAGTTTCATTTTTTTGCATGTAGCTGTCAAGTTGTCCCAACGCTGTTTGTTGAAGAGTCTATCTTTACTCCATTTTATGTTGCTGCCCCCTTTGTTGAATATTAGTGGACCATAGAGACTTGGGTTTATTTCTCGGTTCTGGGTTCTGTTCCACTTGTCCATGTGCCTGTTTTTATGCCAATACCAGGCTGTTTTGATTACAGTGCCCTTGTAATACATTTTGGTAACATCTATTGTGATCCCTCTGACTTCGCTTTTCTTTCTCAAAATTGCAGCAGTTATTCGGGGTTGTTTATGGTTCTCTATACATTTTGAAGTGTTTGTTCTATGTCTGTGAAATATGCCATTGGTGATTCAATAGGTATTGCATTGGTCTGTAAATTGCTTTGGGTACTATGGACATTTTCATGATACTAATTCTTCTGATCCGTGAACATGGTATATGTTTCCATTTGTTTGTGTCTTCCTTCATTTCTTTCTTCCGTGTTGTGTAGTTTTCTTCATACAGGTCTTTTACCTCTTTGGTTAGGGTTATTTCTTGGGATTTTATTTTTCTTTTTGCTATATCAAATGGGATTTTTTTCTTGATTTCTGCTTCTGCTGTTTCATTGTTGGTATACAACAATGCCTTTGATTTCTGGATATTGACTTCATATCCCACTGTTTTGCCAAATTCACTTATTAGGTCGAGCAGTTTTTGGGTAGAGTCTATAGGATTTTCCATGTACACTATCATATCATCTGCAAACAGTGACAGTTTTGTTTCTTCCTTTCTAATTTTGATGCCTTTTATTTCCTTTTCTTGTCTGATTGCTGTGGCTAAAACTTCCAATACTGTATTGAACAGAAGTGGTGAAAGTGGACAACCTTGTCTTGTTCCTGATCTTAGTGGAAAAGCTTTTAGTTTTTGCTCATTAAGTATGATGTTGGCTGTAGGTCTCTCATATATGGCCTTTATTATGTTGAGGAATGCTCCCTCTATTCCCACTTTGCTCAGTGCTTTTATCATAAATGGGTGCTGTGCCTTGTCAAATGCTTTTTCCACATCTATTGATATGATCATGTGATTTTTGTCTTTGCTTTTGTTTATGTTATGTATTACATTTACTGATTTGCAAATATTTAACCCTCCTTGCATCCCTGGGATGAATCCCACTTGATCATGGTGTATGATCCTTTTAATGTATTTATTGTTGGATGCAGTTTGCCAGTATTTTGTTGAGGATTTTAGCATTTGTGTTCATCAGTGATATTGGCCTGAAGTTTTCTTTCTTTGTTGTGTCTTTATCTGGCTTTGGGATTAGGATGATGCTGGTTCATAAAAAGAGTTTGGGAGTCTTCCATCATTTTGGATATTTTGGAATAGTGTGTGAAGGACTGAGGTTAGCTCTTCCTTAAAGGCTTTGTAGAATTCTCCTGTGAAACTATCCAGTCCAGGACTTTTGTGTGTCGGGAGATTTTTCATTACTGCTTCAATTTCATCTGCTGTTATGGGTCTGTTCAGGCTCTCTGCTTCTTCTTCATTTAGTTTTGGAAGATTATATTTTTCTAGAAATGTGTCCATTTCACCTAGGTTTTCAAATTTCTTGGCATATAGCTCCTCATAGTAATATCTTACAATCCTTTGTATTTCTGTGGTGTCAGTTGTAATCTCTCCTTTTTCATTTCTGATTTTGTTTATTTGGGTCCTCTCTCTTTTTTTCTTGATGAGCCTCCTTAAAGGCTTGTAGATTTTCTTTATCTTTTCAAAGAATCAGGGCCTGGATTCATTGATCCTTATTAGTATTGTTCTTTTAGTGTCTATGTCATTTAATTCTGCTGTGATCTTGGTTATTTCCTTCCTTCTACTTGCTCTGGGGTGTCTTTGTTGTTGTTCCTCAAGTTCTTGTAGGTGTAGGGTTAGGTTGTTTGTTTGAAATGTTTCTATCTTTTTTAGATAGGTCTATATGGCTATAACCTTCCCTGTCAGGACTTACTTCATTGTGTCCCATAAGTTTTGAGTTGTTGTGAGATTATTTTCATTCATTTCCCAAAACTTTTTAATTTCTTCCCTAATTTCATTTTTGACCCATTCATTGTTTAATAGCATGCTATTCAATGTCCATGATTTTGAGTGTTTTGGGTTTTTTCCCCTGGGGTTTGTTTCCAGATTTAGTCCCTTGTGGTTGGAGAAAATGCTTGGTATGAGTTCAGTTTTATTGAATTTGTTGAGGCTTGCTTTGTTTCCTGTCATGTGGTCTATGTTAGAAAATGTGTCATGAGCCTTTGGAAAGAATGTGTATTTAGCTTCTTTGGGATATAGGCCTCTATATGTATCAGTCAAGTCCATTTCATCTAGGGTGTTGTTGTATGCCACAATATCTTTGTTGATATTTTTTTTGAATATCCATTGTTCACAGTGGGGTGTTAAAAATATACTACTGTAATTGTGTTTCAGTCAATATCTTATTGAAGTCCTCTGAGATTTTCTTTATTTATGTGGGTGCTGCCATGTTGGGTGCATACATATTTGCAATGTTTATGTCTTCTTGGTGGATTCTTCCCTCGGGTATTATGAAGTGACCTTCTAGGTCTCTCTTTATGGCCCTTTTTAAACATCTATTTTGTCTGATTTGAGTATTGCTACCCGGCGTTTTTTTCCTGTCCATTTGCTTGGAAAATTTCTTTCCAGCCCTTCACTTTCAGTCTGTGTAGGTCTTTTGTCCTCAGGTGGGTCTCTTGTAGGTAGCGTATTTGTGGGTCATGCTTTCTTATCCACTCAGCTATTCTGTGTCTTTTGATTGGAGCATTTAATCTGTTTACATTTAAAGTTATTATTCGTAGGTACTTATCCATTGCCATTTTCATACGTATGTTCCTCACTCTCTCTCTTTTCCTTCCTTTCCTTAAAGCAGCCTCTTTAGCATCTCTTGCAGAGCTGGTTTGGTGACAGTGTATTTTAGGCTTCTTTTGTCTGGGAAGCTCCTTATTTGTCTTTCTCTCTTAATTAAAAGCCTTGCTAGGTAAAGTAGCCTTGGTTACAGGCCTCTGGTTCTCCTTACTTGGAATATTTCTTATCATTCTCTT
This sequence comes from Carollia perspicillata, assembly GCA_004027735.1. Classification (NCBI taxonomy): domain Eukaryota; kingdom Metazoa; phylum Chordata; class Mammalia; order Chiroptera; family Phyllostomidae; genus Carollia; species Carollia perspicillata. The sequence continues at coordinate 18,969 of PVKM010018747.1, read as the reverse complement.
CTGTCTTGGAGCGTTTCCATTGAGAAGCCCTTTATCGGGGCTCCCTTGTATGTTACTTAGTGTTTCTCTCTTGCTGTCTTTAAGATTCTCTCTTTGTCTTTGAATTTTGCCATTTTAATTATGATATGTCTCGAAGTGGACCTCTTTGGGTTCCTCTTTATTGGTACTCTGTGTTTCCTGGATGTGTGTGACTTTTTCTGTCATCAAATTAGGGAAGTTTTCCATCATTACTTTTTCAAAATGGTTTTTTATTCCTTGCCCTTCTTTTTTTCCTTCTGGTATCCCTATTGTACAGCTATTATTATGTTTCATATTGCCTTGCATTTCTCTTAATCCCTCCTCATTCTTTCTGAGCCTTTTTCCTTTTCTGGCTCTTTCTGGGTGTTTTTTTCTACTTTTTCCTCCGGCTTGCTGATCTGATCTTCTGCTTCATCTATCCTGCTTTTGATTCCTTCCACTGTGTTCCTCAGTTCAGAAATTGTATTCTTCATTTCCTCTTGGCCCTTTTTGATAGTTTCTGTTTCCTTTTTCATGTTGATGTAGTTTGCAGCCAGTTCATTGTACTTCCCTGTAGTTTCTTGTAATTCATTGTGAGCTCATTGAGCTTCCTGATAACCATTGCTTTGAACTCAATATCTAATAGTTAAGTTGCCTCTGTTTCATTTAGCATTCTTTCTGAGGCTTCCTCTTTCCTTTTATTTGGGGATTGTTTCTTTGTCTTCCCATTGTTTGTGAGACTCTTCTTGTTAGGCTCAGCTTCTTCAGTTGATCTGTTCTGGCTCTCAGGGTTTATGCTGTGAACTTCTGTGGTAGAATACCTGTGAGATTCAGTGGTGCTGTGTCCTTGATCTTCTAGCTCAGTGGTCTTGGGCTGTCGTTTAAGTTGGCTGTGTTTTTGTCTTTGGGTTTTGATTATTGTTGCGTCTTTCTTTGGTACGTCCTTCCCACCAGCTGGCTAACTGAGGGTCAGTCTGTCCACCACCTCTTGTATTTTGTTGTTCTGGTGATGGGTTCTGGTGAGGGTAGGTTGTGTTGAAACTGGTTCTTCTGTGTGTACATGGTTTTGAGGATTCTCTCTCGCTCTTGTTCAATGGTTTGTAGTGGGTAGTTTCTCCACTATTTAGTTGTATTTCCAGATAGGTTCTGGATTGAGGTTTGTATCGTTTCCACTCCCTCTTTCACCTTCTTCCGTTGTTATCTGTTGTTGTTTCCTGTGTTTTTGGGCTCCCTCTTCCATTGGGTATCCTGGTGTTTACTGCTTCCATCTCCTCTTTTTAGTGATCAGTTGGAGGAGGAAGGGGAAGTGGTTTAAGACAGCAGGAAAGTATTCTATGATATTTACCGTAGCAGCTGGTAGAGAAGACATAGGAGATCCTTTGTCTATATATAGTGTTAACAGTGATCTTCCATCCAAGTAGCCTCTTTTTAGAAAGGATTGAAAGAAGATAAGATTCTTGTTGGGGAGGGAAGAATTGTGAGTTACATCTAGAAAACAGTGAGGTTGTGGGAGATCAGATTCTGAGTTAAGGTGAGAGTAAAGGATAGCGAATATGTGTAGTGTGTGAGAGAATGGAGTTGACCACTACAGTAATAGAGTTCAGGAAACTGTAGTAGGCTAAGATCTGGGAGGGGTGTTGTGACGTATTTACAAGTGTATGGAACAGCTATTATTTACAATAATAATGCAGCAACAATCATGTGACAGAACCTATGTGATCTGGGCAAGAAGAATAGGGAGCATTGGGCCTTGAGTAGTATGCTAATCAAACACGAGTGAAGTGAGGGACAGTAGATTAGCAATATACTGTGACAGAGAAAACAGGGGAAACCTGTGAAACGATGCAATATAACCAGCCAAACAAAGATGAGTATACGGAAAGAAGAGGAATACAGAAATGCTATTAAAATAAAAGATGTAAGAATAATGAAAAAAATAATAATACCAATATGCAATAACTTGCAGGTCCTCTGTGAAATTTGTCTCACTGTCTCAGCTGTTGGAATGTCCCCTCTTTGGCTCCAACTCTGGTCCTTTCACAGTTCCAGGTTTCTTGTCTCACTTGTGGGTATTAAAAAGAAAAGCAGAAGGAAAGAAGAAGAGTTAAAATTGGAAAGCAAGGAAGAAGAATAAAACAAGAAAGACAGAAAGAGAGGAAAAAGGAATTGAAAGATAAAAATAATAAAAATTTAAAAATTATCCCCCCCCCCCGTGCTTTTGTTGCTTTCACACGGGTCTATCCGGTTTCTGTGGTCTTGCTGGCTTCACCAGGCTGAGGGGGATTGTTATAGCATTTCTCCCTTCCATATCTGCACTCAGCGAGCCTGGTGCAGTCTCCCCAGAGCTGGTCTGGCCCCTGTCCTGTTTCCCGTGGTTACCGCTGTGGCCTTGGGTGATGAGGTGCGCCTGGTCCGCCATGCTGCCTTGGTCCTACTTGGGCGTGTACCTTCCCTTTGCTTTGGGGGTGCTCAGGGCCTTCTGTGCAACTCGTTATCACTTCCCGCCTGGGTGGGGTGTAGGCTGGAGCGATTGCTGCAGGAGTATTTCCCAAACGGTGTCTCTCCTTTCACTTTTTCTTTTTGAGAAATTCCTCCTACTCAGGCCTGCTGTTGTGTACAGCGGCCTGGCTTCTTGCACCATCCATTCTCCAGCCATACTGGGGACTGTGGGGGTCAGGGCCCGTCACTCTGCTACTTTCAACGCTCCCCAACAGGCATCCACAGACTCTGTGGGTGCTCACAGCCCATGTGTGTTTGCCACTTAGTCCTTATTCCTCTCTCTGCATCTTCAAGGAACCAGGTCTCTCCCTGTGCTGCTTAAACTTTGTTTGGCAGGGGAGGGGACAGTTGTCCTAGCTCTCTCCCAAGGACCCTGTGACAGATCAGGCATGTGCGTGCGGGGCCTGGGGCTGCAGGCGCTCTGGTTCCCTGCGCTGGTCCCTGCACTGGTCCCTGGGACCTTATTGTCCTGATGCACTCTCCTTACCATCTGGTTTGCAGTGTCTACTACAGTTTTTGGACTCTTATTTTCATATATGCTGGGGTACTGTTGGCTGTTTGCTCTGTTCCTCTGTAGATAGGCTTGGTTTTTCTCCAGTGCGTAGGGGGAAGTGGAATCTGCTCCCTCTTACCTCGTTGCCATCTTCCTCTCCTCTTTTTACTTTCTCGATCATGTCCTTTGAAGCACATTTTTTTACAAGTTAAATTTATTGGGGTGACATTGGCTAATAAAATTATATAGGTTTCACATGTACGATTGACTTATTTCACTTAGCATCATATTTTCAAGATCCATCTATGTCAGTGATTTTCCACTGGAATGCTGCAAAATTTTTTAAAACATGCACTTCCTGACTATTTATTTAGTCAGGGGAACTGACTTTTTCCTCAGATTGTCAAATAAAGAGATGACATCAGCCAACAGAACAATAGCTAGCTGTTCAGTGTGAATGAGTCAAAAGTATGTCTAATTTTTTTTTTTGTCAGATTGGCAAAAAATATATTTTTGGGGTTCTGTGAAATTTAGTGTTTATGCATGCCATGAGATGAAAAAAGTTGAAAATTGCTGATCTATGTTGTCACAAATGGCGGTATTCCATCTTTTCTTATGGCTGAGTAGTATTTCATTGTGTATATGTACCACATCTTCTTTATCCAGTAATCTATCAAAAAAACTTCAGTTGTCACCATGTTTTGGCCACTGTGAATAATGCTGCAGTGAACATAGGGTGCATATTATCTTTGTGAATAAATGTTTTCAAATATTTTGAGTAGATACCCAACTCTAACCTTATTTTTTTGAGGAACCTCTGTGCTGTTTTCCATAGTGGCTATACCAGTTTACATTCCCACCAGCAGTGAATGAGGGTTTCTTTTTCTACACAGCCTCTCCAACACTTGTTGTTACCTGTCTTGTTGATAATGGCTATTTTAGTACTTTCGCATGCCATGAGATTAAAAATCTCATGGCATTTCATTGTAGTTTTGATTTACTTTTCCTTAATACCTAGTGAAATTGAGTCTCTTTTCACAGATTTGTTGGCAATTCTTATGTCTTCTTGAGAGAAGTGTCTGTTTAGGTCCTCTGCCTATTTTTAATTTGTTTGTTTGGTTGTGTGTTATACGAGTTCTTTATATATAGGGTTTGGCAGAAGGAATGCCTGCTTTGAGTGTGGTTGGTAGGGTAATAATACAGGTATAATAATTTATAGTTTTAATTTGAACATTTTGCCTAAAATGTCATATGGTGCGCTTGAGTGTGATATCATTATGTTACATAATTACTTGCTTATGGTTTTGTAATAAAAGAGTTTGTTATAAAAAAGGAGTGTTATTGGTGCCAGACCCTGTATTTTTGGATGTTGACCCATTGTTGGAGCTTCTCCCATTCAGTCTGTTGCCTTTTTGTTTCATTGTCTGTTTCTTTTGCGGTGCAGAAGCTTTTTAGTTAGATGTAGTGTCATTCATTTATTGTTGCCGTTACTTCCCTTGCCTTTGGGATGAAATTCATAAAATCCTCTCGAAGCACAAGATCCATAATTTTAGTATCTATGTTTCTTTTATGTAATTTGTGTTTCAGGTCTTATATTTAGGTGTGATCCATTCTGAGTTAATTTTTGTATATGGGAACAAACATTAGTCTAGTTTCATTCTTTTGCATATGGAATTCCTATTTTCAAGATTATAGTTCTAAAAAAATTCAAGTTACAGGAAAACACAGGTAGACAATTTAGTGAGGTCAGAAATAAAATCAATGAACAAAAATGAGTACTTTACCAAAGAAATGGAAACTTTAAAAAGGAATCAAATAGAAATTCTGGATTTGAAGAACTCAATAAAAGAGATTAAGAATGAACCTGTGAGCTTAGGAAATAGAGTTGACCAGATGGAGGAAAGAATTAGTGATATTGAAGATAGAAATCTAGAAATGACACAGAGGGAAGGGAGAGAGAGATTCTTTGAGTTTTGGTTAAAACCGTGTCTGATTGATTTCCTTTTTTTTCTTTTGTTGCTCATGGTGGTATATTTAAGACAGCTTTGCATAACCCAGAGTCACAAAGAAATACCCCTGTGTTTTCTTCAGAGATTTACAGTTTTTTGATCTACATTTAGGTATATAATACATTTGAAGTAACATTTTGTTCTGTAAGGAAGGGGTCCAACTCCAGTCTTTTGCATGTGGATATTAAGTTGTCCCAATACCATTTGTGAAAAAGATTATATTTTTCTTTGTTTAAAAATTACTTGACTATAAATATAAAGGTTTTTTTTCTTAATTCTTAATTTGATTTCATTGATCTACGTGTCTTTGTTTTTGCCGGCACTGCACTGTCTTGATTATGTAGCTTTGGAGTAAGTTTTGAAATCAGGGAATATGAATCCTCCAACTCTGTTCCTCTTTTTCAAGATCATTCTGGCTATTTTGAGTCTTTTCTGCTTTCATAATATTTATGATCAGCTTGTTCATTTCTGCAAAAAAGCCAGCTCAGAATTTAATTGGGATTGTAATTTATTTGTGGATCAATTGGGAGTATTGCCATCTTAACAATATTGTCTTCCCACTCATGTCTTTCCATTTTTTTTAGATGTTTAATTTCTTTTAACAATGTTTTGTAGTTTTCAAACTACAGGTTTTGCATTTCTTTTGTAAAACTTATCTCTGAGTGTTTTATTTTTTCATGCTATTGTGTACAAGTGTCATTTAATTGTCTTTTTTTGCTTATATTTATGTAATATATCTCTCATATCCCTATCCTCTACTCCTATATTTGTCCTGTTTTAATTCCTATGTCTCACTGATACCATGAAATGTTTAGAATATATTCAACCTCTTTAAGCATTTATGTGACATGTTTTTTTTATTTATTTTTTTTGGTCAGGTACTGTATGATAGGCATTGAGGATGTATCAGTAGAATTGATTAAACATCATGTGTTCTCAAAGAGGTGACACAAATGTGGTATCTAAGGTTTAACACAGCAAATATTAGAATGATGTAGTGGAAACATTGCAAAGGGAAGGATTAGGGAGATTTTGTTAGAGACAGTAACATATAAGCTTGACCTTGAAATATTGGTAAGGATTTCACATACTTGGAAATACTTCATAGGTAGTTGACACAAGAAAAAGGAAAGCATAAAGGCATAAAAATACTTGGATGTTCATAAGAGGTAAACAGGCTTATGTGGTGTCAGATGACTGATGGAAATGACTAAGGGTGAAGTAGGAAATGTAGAAGAATCTAGTTTTTATAGCTGTTAATAAAATGTTAAGGATTTTGTCCTGTCCATTGTGGTTCAGTTGACTGGAGTGTTGTCCCATAGAATGAAAGCTTGTGTGTTCTATTCTGGGTCAGGACACATCCAGATTGTGGGTTCTATCTCTGGTCGGGAAGTATCTGAGAAGGCAACTACTTAGTGTTTCTCTTTCTCTCCCTTCCTCTCCCTCTAAAAGCAGTGAAAAACAGCCTTGGGTGAGGTTAAAAAAAAAAAGTTAAGAATTTTGTGGGCACTGGAGACCACTGAGCAGTGTGTCACAGGAAAAATGTTTTTAAACATTTTCTTTATTTATTTTTAGAGAGAGGGGAAGGGAAGGAGAAAGAGTGGGAGAGAAATATCAATGTGTGGTTGAGTCTTGTGTGTCCCCTGCTGGGAACTGGACTGCAACCCAGGCATGTGCCCTGACTGGGAATGGAACCAGCGACCCTTTGCTTCACAGGCCCGTGCTCAATCCACTGAGCTACACCAGCCAGGGCGGAAATTTTTATTTTTATATTTTTGAGGGGTGGAGTTGATGAGATCTGTATTTTGGAGAATTAACTCTGGTGTTTGCTGGAGTGGATTGCAATGGAGATATAGTAGGGGCAGAATACTCAGAACAGCAATTTCAACTGGTGTGCCACAAGAATTTTTAAAACATGCATTACCTGACTATTAAGTCAGAGTACTGACCTCTTTTTCCTTAGATCAGGGGTGTCAAACTCATTTTCAGTGGGGTCCACATCAGCCTCATGATTGCCTTTAAAAGGGCCAAAATAATTGTAGGGCTGTATAAATGTGACTACTCCTTGACTGTTAAAGAGTTGAAATTACATTTGGCCCTTTGAAGGCAACTTTGAGGCTGATGTGGCCTCTGGTGAAAATGAGTTTGACATCCCTGCCTTAGGTTGTCAAATAAAAACAAATGACAGCAACCAAAACAATGATAGCCATCTAGTGTGAACGAATCAAAATTATACCTATTTTTTGTCAGATAGGCAAAAATTATAATGCAGTTTTTGGTGTGCCACAGTATTTTAGTAATTAGTTTGTGTGTAATGAGAATATCCAGGGAGAGAAGATGAAGGTTTCAGCTAGGAGAGCAACAGTAGAATTGAGAGGAATGGTTGAGTTTGCATTGTGACAGAAAGATTCTGAGTATTCGGGGGATGCGATAGGGAAGGGGAGGAGTCAGGATAACCTTGAGTTGTCTCATTTGGTTTATTGGATGATAATGATATCTTTCCGGTTTTTCACTCTTTGTTGTTGTGTTGGTGTTGTAATTTTATTAAATAAATTATGTAGGCTTGTTTGATTGCATCAGTGGCCATGAGATTCAATTCAGTTGCCAGCCTCCTCTCTTTTTCCAGAGGAGGTCAGGTTTATGTCACATGGCTCAAAACCCCAACTCTCTGATCACGTGGTTACTTTTTTTAGTTTGGCCAGCCATAATATCGAGTGCCCATAAATATTATACAACTGTGATATGGAGGGCTCATGAATAACAAACATGCTCCTTGGATTTTGAGTTTCTCTCCAAAAACTAGGAACAGACGTTAATTACAATATTTATTATACAACATACTCCAAACTCACTTAGCTCTCTTTTCTGGCATACATCTCCACATACCCAGATTCTATGTTGAATCTGCCATTATCTTGATAGCAGTTTCCAATAAAATTTGTAGCTTCATTTTCCTGTTCATTCCTCCTTTCGTCCTCCCCAAACACACATATGCCTATTTGCAGCCTCATTACCACATTTGATTAAACCAGTGGTCATTTCCTGCATTGATAGGATGATATAAATCTTTTCTTTTTTGCCTCTTTTGAAGGTCTCAAGAGCTCTTATGTTTGTCTTGATTCCTTTTAGGGATAAAATCTTTTTCCATCTGCAGATGTTCAAGTAGGATCAAAGTTTATAATACTCTTGAAGTTTTGTTTTTGCTTTTCTATTACCTGCTGTGTTAGTTTGCTAGGGCTACCATAACAAAAACCAATAGACTTGTGACTGAAACAAGAAAAATTTGTTTTTTCATGGTTCTGGAGGCTGGAAGTCTAAGACCAATCAATGTGTCAGTAGGGTAGGTTCCTTCTGAAACCTCTCCCTGTAGCTTGAAGATGGGTGTTTCTCTCCGTGTCTTTACATGGTCATTTTTCTGCGTGTCTCTGTCCTAATTTCCTCTTCTGATAAGGACACCAGTTGTGTTGAATTAATTAGATCCCGTCTATGTGAGCTCATCGTACCATAATCACCTCTTTGAAGGCCTAGTCTTCAAATACTGCCACATTCTGCAGTAGCAGGGGTTAGTAATACATGATTCTTTGCTTGGGACACAATGCAGCTTGTACACCTGTCTAATCTGTTTCCTCTGGATCTTTTTGTTTATCTGATTTCCATCTCTCATATGTTTTTTTTCTTGACCATATTATAGTCTTTGGTTGTCCTTGTATGTTTTAGAGCGACACTATAAACAGCCGATTGCTTTACTTTGTGCACGGGCAGTTTGTCTGTAAAAGGCTTTTCCATCAGGTGATGTGACTGCCAGCAGCCCTTCCCTTTCTGGGGCAGACCCTTCCATGTCAGGATCTTGGGTTCTTTTTTCCTAGAGCTGCTCAGTTTCTCTAGAGAATGATATTCTAGTTATCAGGACAGAGTGATGTTGGGTGTGGAGGTGGCTTACACACCTTCCTGACAGTGGTGTTAAGTGCAGGGTTAGGAAGAGGCCTGAGGGGTTCTACAGTTTGCTGTGTAGGTTGACACTTAATTACCCTTATTTTGTCTGGTATCTCTGACTATTTGTCTGGTATCTTCTTTTTGTTTTTTCCAACAAAACTAACTTCTAATTCCTGCCTGACTCTGTAGGATGAGAGCAGGGGCCAGAGTCTCACTATACACAGATATAGCTAACTAGCCAATTCCTTCTATTCTGAACCCTCACCCTCATCTTCTGGGGCATCTGAGGCCTTGAGCATTTAAGGAGTTCTGAAGGATTTATTACTGAAGTTTTGTTATTTATTGGTTGCCCAAATGCTGGGTACTGTGCTAGAATTATCCTATGTAATCTTAATTGTAACCTTATGAAATGCTCCATTAGCTCCTTTTTACACATAAGGAAACAGAGGTTTAGAACAGAATGAGTAGATCTTCAGCACCAGGACTTGAACACAGGTGTATTTGACCTCAGAAACTTGACTTTTACCAGTTCTGCTATGCTCAGAACAGTTAGCAGCTCCCACTTCTGCTTCTGTATCTGCTTCCCAGTTATTATAAAAATGTCAGCATATTGAATTAAAAAAGGGTTGCTATACTAAGTATAATATAAACATAAAGCAAAATTCAGTACACCTATGGCAATATAAATATAATTTAAATTTTATGAATATAATTAATCAGAATGTCTTCCTTAAACAACTTTGGGGGAACAGTTTCCATCATATATGTGGGATTCAGCAGGTATAGGCATGGAGATAAATAGTGGCATTAGGTTCTGTCTCTCATGATATTGAAAGTTCCTACAAACAAGAGCTTGATTTCTGTTATTCGTCAGATATTTCCTTCTCAGTACCAGCTAGAGTGTCCTTAGTAAACTTAATATTCGGTAGCTTTTGGCAGACCAGCTACATGACAGCAGAACTATATGTTTAAGAATACTTTTTATGTTCTGGTACTAAATGTCTAGTGTTCTTGTATTTTGAATCAATGCTTTTCTCAGTTGGCACTAATCCTTTGTTTTCTTTCTCATTTAACAGATTACCTCTATAACTAGATCTCCAGTTTGCTCAACAAAAGCACAATGTCTCGTTCACGACAACCACCCCTTGTGACAGGCATCTCTCCAAATGAGGGAATACCATGGACCAAGGTCACAATTAGAGGGGAAAACCTGGGGACTGGCCCAACTGACCTCATAGGTAAGGGCAAGGACTGGGCTACATATCCATGGTAAATGCATTTTTATGTTGAACAGTAGAGGCAAGACATGTTATTTGAAACAGTGAAGGTGATAGAAAAACATTACTGTGGTCTGTACAGAGTGGTCTGAATAAAAATGAGAGAATCATTTGATTTTCTGATTTTTCTGTTAAAAATCATTATTCTGTCAAGTCTTATCTATATTAACTTTCATCGAGTCCTTCAGAAAGTTTCCCGTAGCTGAGATTTGCCTCCATTTCTTCATTGTGCTCTCTCCTGCTTAGATTGCCAATACAGCCTCCTCACTATTTTTGCTCTCTTTAGTTTTCTTGTCATTATACAACTGTCTGTGTTCCTTCTTAAATGGCTTTGTGAATTATGGCTCTTCTGTTCATTATTGCTCTTCAGATTAAATCTAAACTCCAGCACCTGGTGATGTCAGTACCACTTGGCTCTTGTCCTCACTCCATCTAAAAGAGACTCTCTCATCAGGTGACCTATAGGTCTTAACTTGTTTCTTTTTCTCTGCCACGTGGCACCTCCATCATGGTTGAGAGCAATACCACTGATCTGACATTCACAGTCTGCCTGCCAAGGCTTGGGACTCAACAACCAAAAATCTCTTCAGACTAATTCTCATGCATGTTAATCTGTCTTTTTAGTTAGATTTTTCTAATATTTACATATTTAGAGCAAACTAAGTTTTAGTTTTTAGAGTCAGTTTATGTTTTTTAATCTTTTGAAGCTCAAGGACATGAACGATAGAAAACAATGCATCCAGTTGGTACAGCATAACTATTTTTAGATGGTGGTTTGCATGGTGTTTCTCCACCTTGGTTACATGGAAAACCTTTACTGCTGGCTTATTTAAGCATTGATGTTTGTCAGTGGTTCTCACTTCTGGCTTTTCTTAATCTTTTCTAGAACTTAAAAAAAATGCTGTGCCCCATTAAGTCTCAGTCTCTAAACGGCCTTGATGTTGTTGTTGTTATTGTTGCCATTATTATTAAATACAGCTGAGTGTTAGATATAGCCAGGGAAGAGAGCAAATTAGAAATACAATTTTAAGGTCAGTTAAGATTATTTTCCTGCGAGTTCTTTATGAGGATATACCTATCCGTCGAGAGTGAGGAAAGAAGAGACTGTAATATATATGCTACTACATATGTATTCTGATTTCCCACCTGCGTTTATCTGGATTCAGACATTCTCTTGGCTCGTTTCTTGTTTTGGTAAAGTATTGCAGATTATGAGTTGGAACTTGTTTTTGTTATATTACAGCTGCTGATTCACAGATTGTTTTTTGGTCATTCAGAAAAACCTTTGAAAAGAGAAAGTGAACTGAAGTTCCCCACCATGTTTAATAGCTGAGTTTTACACTTCCCAGCTAATTCTGTTTGTTAGTGTTACTTAAATATGTCTCATTTTATATTGTTTCTCTAGTTTACAATGTTTTATTCTTTAGTAAGTAAAACATTTATTCTTATGAAGATAGACTTATCTAATCATATGTCTTGTGTTTTTGATATAGCTCATTCCAGAATTTTATTTATCCAGAGTGGCACAGTGCCCAGAATGTATGGAAAGAGGCCATATGGATAGAGGTTATATCTCACAATTTAATGAGCAGTCATTGTGAGCTCTTAAACATGATAGTTACTGCTCTATATGAATTTTAATCTTGCCTTAGCTTCAGGCAACGCTATTCTTATTTGACTAAATGTATGTTACTTTCATAAACCTTGATAGTTCAGCTTTCAACCTGCCTATGTGTTGCCAAAAAACATTTTTTTAAAAAGCAAACTTAACCTACTAAGTTGTTTAAGTGTTTTTAACTGAGATATATCTATACTAGCCAAATAAAACACTATAAAACACTTTATTTGGAATTCTACAAGTTACTTAAAATAAGATGTTGTTATATGTCATGAAGCAAATTTCTTAGCTTATAGTAACTTAGCAAAAGTATGCTCAAGAAATTATATAGGTCTTATGATCTTATTTAATTTTCATGACATTTTAAATGATCCATTTGAATCTTTTTAAAATTATATGATGATTATTAATTTTTTTAGTTAAAATGTAGAATACATGTTAAATCAGAGGAACACTGGTAGAAGCTATGACCAGATGAATATGGCATTGTTTTGGGTAGTTTTTTTCTAACTTGTACTATTATGGTCATTATTCGTGTTTGCTCATTTGAATATGTTTGTAAGATTCCATGTTTTCATAGCTGACAGTTGTTCCTGTCCATCAGTGCTGATCGTAAGATGTTTCTCCAGCAGGGAATTTATGTTAAGAGTGAATTTACATTAAACCCTGACATTTGTTCTTTTGATTTTCTCCTTTCTGAAATAGTAAATTAAAAAAGATTAAGTTACATATTGACCTGGAGTGATATCAAATTATGTACCATCTGTAATTAAACAGTCTGTAAATTAAAACATTTCCCGTTCATTTAAAAAAATAAACAGATTTATGTATGTATACAAATTATTTGAACAAATATGCATTGAAGTGTGTTTCTCAGTTATTATCTTGGAGATGGAGAGGAGTTCCAGAGATGCTCTCAGTCTCTTAAATTGTTTAAATTTTTTGTAACAAAAATAGGTTATCAGGACAGATATTTAAGACATTCCTATTTGAAAAAAAAATTTTAATTATGAATACATTTAAAATGTGTAAATGTCGTTACGTATCTTAAAAAGCCAACAGAAAACTTAATCCTAAAGGAACCTTTAAGTGCTTTATTATTAAATAAAATTCATACAGGAATACATAATTGATGTTTTAGGGAATCTTTATAATTCATTATTTCAATAAGTGTCTTTAAAATATAGCTATTTTTATTTCTTTATAGTTAATATAACATTCTTACTAAATGTTGCTTTAAGTTGTAACAGAACATAAATCTCTCCCTATAGCTTTTCAACTGTGGTGTTTCCAGGGAAAAATATTTCTGGGAAAAAATTATAATTGCCAAACTTAACCGTTGAGCAGTATAAAAAGTTACATAATGAGAAAAGAAAGTGTCAAGTGGCCAGGTCTTTGACACATATATTTTGGTTATTTGCTCCATAAATATTTATTATATTGGTCTCTGTTTTATGGAAATGGAAAAATAGAGATGAAATCAGTTAGTAGACTAGATGGCGGTTTGTTTACATGGTGGTATTTTGGTGTTTTTCCAGAGGTCATGTCTTCCTCTCTACAGTCTTTCAGTGCCTCTCTGTGTCATTACTGCCTGAACTGTAATATACCTGGAATTGGGCCTGAGATGCCAGGCATGAGTTGACCTTTTGGGAGTGCCCATTTATTGTGAAAGCAGAATATGGTATAGTATCATGAACCGTCTTTAGAAGAATGATAAGCAGATATTAAAAACGAAATAATACCCAGTAACGTCTGAGAACATACCCTGGATTTACCAGACTCCAGGCTATGCTTCAAATAGAGTATCTATTTTAGTTCATTCTGTTACACCATGTGTAATTGAACACTAGTAAAAGTATATGCAGATTATTTTCAGGAAGATGTAGAAATATGTTTTTAGGGAATGATATATCATTTATTTATACTTTAGAATTTTATATAAATAACTTAGACTTCTAATAACAGCAATGATTTTCCTTCTAATATCTATGAAAGCAATTTAAGATTCTTACAGTCTTAAGTAATCAGAATGCCTAAACATTATTATTATGGCCATTATGATCTAATTCCATTGATGTTTAAAGAAACTTAAATGTAATCTAAAAGAAGTCTTAACTATTAGAGAAAAAAGATTAGGCAAAAGTCAATAGAGACAGTGGTATGTTTGCAAGTAATATTTGGTATATTCAGTAATAGAAATAATATTGAATAAATATTGAACAAAGAGACAGATTTATTTTTCAGTTTTTGAAAAGACCTGGTATTACTAAGAGAAGAAAGAAGAATTGCCTTTTCATGTAGTAGACATAATTAACTCTTATTATTGTTCTTTTTAACTTTGTTTCATGCATGTTTTTATTTTCAGGCTTGACAATTTGTGGACATAATTGCCTCCTGACAGCAGAATGGATGTCTGCAAGTAAAATAGTATGTCGAGTGGGACAAGCCAAAAATGACAAAGGAGACATAATTGTTACAACCAAGTCAGGTGGCAAAGGAACCTCAACAGTATCTTTCAAGCTACTCAAACCCGAAAAAATAGGTATCACTTTTCATGATGTTATTCTGAAAATGAGAATAAAAATGGGTTTTGTCTATTAAAATTTCCAACTTGTAGATTAGTCTAAAATTTACCTACTATTATATCTTATTAGGAATGGGGTACTGGTTAAAATTTGCATTACTTTTCAAAAAGTACCTAAGGGTGATGATGATCCTGACAGAACTATCATTCTAAATTCTTTATAAAATCTGTTCATTTAAAATTTTGACTTGACTAATGTTGCTTGCTCTCAAGTACATTTATTCTTGAATTGCATTTTTTTCTGTTATATGTTTAAGATTTGAGGTGAAATAATCCTCCTGATTTGACCGTATTAGCAGTAATATCTAAGTAACATGCTGTTTTCCTTCATTTTCTCTTTCCTTTCAGTCCTGGAGAAAATGCTGCCTGATCAGGAGGTGCCTTTAGCCCTTAAACTAAAAATAACTCTTCATTGTACCCTGTAGCATATTCCATGTTATGTTTTTATACACCTAACACCATATTCTCATATTAGAATAATTAAGAACTTGGTCTGAGGAGCCAGACACTGCCTGTTAATCTTGGCTCTAGTGCTGCTAACTGTGGAACTTCGGTGCTTAGTTTCTTTGGGGGCGAAAGTTGAGTAATCTTACTACCTATCCTAGAGGATCAAATGAGTTAGAAGATACAAGTAAAGTGCTTAGTATAGCCCCTTACAAAAGGTAAATGTTCAAAAATTATAACCTTTTTCATGTAAAAATCTTTTTAAATTAAATTTATTGGGGTGGTATTAGTTAATGACATTAAGTTTCAAGTATGCAGTTCTGTAATATATTATGTAGATTGCACTGTGTGCTCACCAGTCAGTCTGGTGTCCTTCTGTCACCATGTATTTGACCTCCTTACCCTCTTCAACCTCCCCACTATACCCCTGTCCCTTGGTTAACCACCATACTGCCTGTGTCTATGAGTTTGTTTATTTTGATTGTTAATTTTTTGTTTTCTATTTTATATATCACATATGAGTAGTATTCTATTGTATGCATGAACCACATTGTCTATAGATTCAGTCATCCATCAAAGGATACTTAGGTTGTTTCCATGTCTTGGCTAACCTGTATAATGCTATGATTTCTATGATGAATATAGGGTTACATGTCTTTTTTTAAAAGATTTTATTTATTTTTAAAGAGAGGGGAAGGGAGGGAGAGAGTGGGAGAGAAACATCATTGTGTGGTTGCTTCTCATGTGTCCCCCACTGGGGACTTGGCCTACAACCCAGACGTGTGCCCTAACTGGGAATCGAACTGGCAACCCTTTGGTTCTCAGCCCGCACTCATCCATTGAGCTACAGCAGCCAGGGTGGGTTACATATCTTTATGAATAAATACTTTCAAATTTTGGGGGTAAATACCCAGGATAGGGATTGTTGGGTCATATGGTAGCTCTATTTTTACTTTTTTGAGGAATGTCCATACACTGTTTTTCATAGTGGCAATAACATGGATAGATCTTGAATATCATGCTAAGTGAAATAAGTCAAGACAGAAAAAGTCAGGAACCACATGATTTCACTTATATGTGTGATATAAACCTGGAAGAAAAAATAAGAAAAACAAACAAAGACTCACAGATGCACACGACAGTATGGTGGTTATCTGAGAGAAGGGTGCAAGGGAGTTGTAAAAGGTAAAGAGGGTCAATTAATATGGTGATGGAAGAAGATTTGACTTTGAGTGGTGGGCACACAATGCAATATACAGATTATGTATCCCAGAAATGTACACTTGAAACCTGTACAATTTTATTAGTAAATGTCAGCTCAATACATTTAATTTAAAAAAAGAAAATTAAAAAGAAAAGATAATTCTTACCATCACTATATGAGGTTTCCTTTTTTCTCTACATCCTCTTTAACACGTATTACTTGTCTTATTGGTAATAAACACTCTAACTAGTGTGAGATTATCTCATTGTGGTTTTAATTTGCATTTCCCTTTTAGCTAAGAAAATTGAGAATCTTTTTCAAATATCTGTTGGACGTTTGTATGTCTTTTTGGGAAAATACCCAGTCAGTTCAGGTCCTCTACCCATTTTTTAATTAGGACAATTGTTTTTGTTGTTGTTTAGTTATATGATTTCTTTATATATTTTAGATATTAGCCTCTTATCAGAGGTATCATTTACAAATATTTTCCTCATCCTGTTGGTTGCCTTTTTGTTTTGTTGATGGTTTCTTTTGTGTGTAGAAGCTTTTTAATTTGATATTGTCCCATTCACTTATTTTTGCTTTAACTTCCCTTGCCTTTGAGGTCAAATTTATAAAATCCTCTCTGAGACCCAGGTCTGTAAGTTTAGTACCTATGTATTTGATCCATTTTTTGCTACTTTTTGTGTAAAATAGCAGTGTCATATAGCAGTCTACGTTCATTTTTTTTTGCACATGGCTTTCTAATTTTTCCAATACCACTTAATGACGAGCCTTCCTTTTCTCTAGTATATGTTTATGGATTCTTTGTTGAAAATTAGTTGCCCAAATACATGTAAGTTTATTTCTGGACTTTCAATTTTGTTCTGTTGGTCCATGTATCTGGTCCCCCCCCCAGTACCACACTGTTTTGATTATTGTAGCTTTGTAGTATAGTTGAAGTCAGGGAGTGTGATACCTCCACCTTTTTTTTAATTCTCAGGATTGCTTTGCTTTGGCTATCCAGGATTTTGTGTTATTCTGTACAAATTTAAGGATTTTTGTTGTTGTTGTTTTCTATCTTTGAAAGATGCCATTGGGATTTTTATGGGGATTGCATTAAATTTGTATATTGCTTTAGGTAATATGGCCATTTAACTATGTTAATTCTTTTAATTCATGAACATGGAACATCTTTCCATTTCTTGGTGTCATCTTCAATGTCTTTCAAGAATGTCTAGTAGTTTTCATGTCCTTCACATCCTTGCTTATTCTTACATATTTTATTCTTTTTGTTGCCATTGCAAATGGAATTGTTTTATTTTATTTTATGAAATTTAATTCTTAATATATAGAAATGTAGTGCATTTTTTTTACACTGATTCTGTATCCTTCAAGTTTACTGTACTTGTTTGATTCTACTAGTTTTTTGGTGGCACCTTTATGGTTTTAATTATAAAGAATTATGCCATTTGCAAAAAAATGACAGTTTTACTTCTTCATTCTTTATTTGTATGCCTTTCGTTTCTTTCTCTTACTTGACTAATCTGGAGGCGTCATCCAGTATTATGTTGAATAACAGTGGTGAGAGTGGGCATCTTTGTCTTGTTTCTGCTCTTAGAGGAAGATTTTCAGTTTTTCACCATTGAGTGTGATATTAGCTGAGGGGTTATGATATATGGCCTTTATTATGTGTACGTACTTTCTTCTGTGCCCATTTTGTTGAGTGCTTTATTAATCATAAATGACTGTTGTATCTCATCAAATGCTTTTCTGTATTTATTGACAATGATTTTTATCCTTTATTTTGTTAATGTGGTGTCTCACATTTGTTGATATCTAAATGTTGGGCTATCTTTTCACCATTGACTGAACTCTAGATCATTATGGTGTATTGTCTTTTTAATGTATTCAATTTGCTAGTAATCGTTTAGGATTTTTGCATCTATATTCCTCGGAGATACTGGCCTATAATTTTTTTATTTATATTTTCCTTATCAGGTTTTAGTATTAGGGTAATATTGGCCTCATAAAATGAGTTAGGAAGTTTTGCATTTAAAAATATTTTGGAAGGGTTTGAGGAGAATAGCTATTAAATTTTCTTTGAAAATGTTTGTTCAGATCACTGAAGCCATTTATCTGCTCCTGGAATATTACTTTTTGGGAGGTTTTTGATGACTGTTTCCATTTTCTTACTGTTGGTTAGTTTGTTTTGATTTTTCTTTATGATTCTATCTAGGAAGGTTATATATTTCTGGGCACTTGTCTATTTCTTCTAGGTCAGGGGTGTCAAACTCATTTTCACTGGTGTCCACATCACCTTCATGGTTGCCTTCAAAGGGTCGAATGTAATTTTAACTCCTTAACTCTTAAGGAGTAGTTACATTTATATAGTCCTAAAATTATTTTGGCCCTTTGAAGGCAACTGCAAGGCTGATGTGGCCCCCAGTGAAAATGAGTTTGACACTCCTGTCTAGGTTATTGAATTTGGTGTCATACACTTTCTGAGTATTTTTGTAGCTTCTTTCATTTCTGATTCTGAATTTTTTTCTCTTTTTCCTTAGTGAGTCTTGCTAGAGGTTTGTTAATTTTATTAATCTTTTCAAATAACCAGTTCTTTTTTGCATTCATTTTTGTATTTTTTGTTCTCTATTTCATTTATTTCTTTTCTAATTTTTATTATATTTTTCCTTTTAGTGACTTTGCACTTTGTACTTTTTCCTCCCTATTTATTTAAGTTGAACTATTAGAGTGTTTATTTGAAATTTTTCTTGTTTCTCGAAGTAGGCCTGCAAAGATGTAAATCTCTCATTACCACTTTGGCTGTATCCATGAAATTTTTATATGTTGTATTGTCATTTTCATTTGACTTTATGTATCTTTTGAGCTTTTATTTTTTCTTTGACCCATTCATTGTTTAGTAGCGTGTTGT